>JAAAKL020004055.1:0-21723 GCA_010016065.2 Carybdea cf. marsupialis auct. non (Linnaeus, 1758) | reverse complement strand
TGATAATATACCACACCAATAGTTGAGAAGATAAGAAAAAAAAAAAAAAATAAAAAAAAAAAAGGGGGGGGGGGGGGGAGGGGGCGGGGGGGGGGGGGGGGGGGGGGGGGGGTTGCCTCTACTTACAAGTTTAGTCATGTATAAATTCACTGCATAAATTCTGTTTATCACGGATCTCTGATATTGCTTGAAATAAATCCTATTCAAGAAAGAGGATTACAGAACAGACACAGAGACAGCATAAGAGAATGCTTCAATGGAAGCTAGAGAAGAAGTCTGTAGAACAATGAAGGGGGGGGCAGTGCATAGGAAGGGAATGTGGTAGTGGGATCCTGAGGTGCAGAACAGCATAAAAGAAAAGGATAATGATTTCCAAGCATGGCAGAGGGAAAGGGATGAAAACTGGAAAGAAGAATATAAGAATTACTAGAGAGAAATGGAGAGAGCAGTGTCCAAGGCAAGGGAGAAGCCATGGAGGAATGTTATAAGAAGATAGAAATAGAGGACGGGGAAAGAGAATCTTTAAAGATAATCTACAAAGGTCAATTAGCTGAACGGGCAATGGAGCAGTAGATTCATTAAAGGACTAAACGGGACTACTACTAACAGACGAACGAAGTTAAAGCAGAGACAGAAAGAGTACTGCAATGACCTGCTAAATATGGAAATTGAGGGAGATCCAATAGAGAAATACTCAACATTCCAAGACTCAGAATGGGATACAACAGTATACAAAGTGAGAGATGACATAAAGAAAAGAAACAAAAGGAAAGAAAACAGGGTGCTCTGGATTGTCAATAGACTTGTTGAAACAATTTGTTGGAGGAGTCTAAATGGCCATAATATGAAAGAGGAAAAGTGACTTGTTTGAGTGTTAACTTTGGCTACAACCCAAAATTTATGGTCAAGGACTTTAAAACATAGATAAATTGCCATGCCCCCGTCCCTGATCCGATGAGTAAGGTTGTGGGTTTGTAATGTGTGATGCTTGATGGTCTTTTAAACCAGCTAACATTATCAAAAAGGAGACATGAACGCGTAAATGAACAAAAAAAATCATTTCATTTTCCATGCTTCTTTCTTCTTCTTCATCGATTGTTTTTGATTATCGTGCAGGGTGAAGGACTTGGTCCACATCCGGGAGTTCCCTTCCAGATAACTGGCTAGCTGTACGCATGGCAGATCTCACATTTGACCTCCATGATTCTGTATCTTGAGGATCAATGGTAGCGAGTTTCCACACTATGCGATCTTTCTGACTAACATGATATGAGTACTTTAATTGCATGGTTGATGGACATAAAACTGCTGTTGGATTTAATTGATACCTGTAACTTTCATCATCAGATTCCCTGAGTTTTTCAGGTTTCCTCAAGTCAGTAGCTATCTTGTTAAAGATTAGCAGCCACCAGTAGGTAAGTAAAGAAATAAATCAGTAAAAGCATAAGTTGGTAGATAGATACATACACAAGTAGTTATGCAAGAGTGTAAACAGTACTTAAGGAAGTTATGTGTCTACACAAAACATTCAGTAATTTTGATTTGCCATAATTGTCACAGTATAAGCATCACCTCTCCATCCCCTGCTTTCTGTATAGCTTGGCAAGTGCCATATTCACCTTTGGGGTTCTCTGCTTCAGCTGAATACCTTCTAACTGTTAAGGGAAGCAAAAAGTGTCATGCTTTTTACAATAAAGCAAAACAATCTTCTTATGATAATGAACTAAAAAGAGACATCCCATCAGAGAGTGAAAGTAACTTAACCATTTTTACAGATGTTACATACCATATACTTAGCATGAACTGAAAGCTTTCGTAATTATATTGGAAATACAGTTTCCTATGTAGGAGTTTCTCTATTTGCCTATATATCAATCAGCACTCCATTCACTAGACATACTGATTGGACCAATTTTACATTTATACTGTCATAGTATTACTTAGATGATTCTACAATATTCTACACCTTTTCAGAACTTTCCATAATTGTCCTAAACCTTGTATCGTATGACAATTTTTTATGCTGCTCTGCACCCACCACACCCCTCTGCAACTCCCCAGCAACACAGTACAGTTTATTTCTTGCATTTTCAGCATCCTTATGACCTCTACTTTAATTTAGAGCTTTTTAGCTGTGTAAGTCTTGCTTTTCATCTTCACTCCCAGTGCGAGCCCCCAGCTCCACGTTGACTAGGCCTGTAGTCAAGGATGCCATGGGTTTATCTGATTATGGACAGTTCTACAATGGTAAGAATCTCCTTATGTTTTGGACTACTTTTCAGAATTCTACAGTATTCTTTAACTTTCCATAATGTTCCAAAGTTACTGTATACAAGCATCCATGTAATTTCTGTTGAAATACAATTAATCAAGTTATGACATAAGTAAAGGATCAATGGAGTTTGTTATAAAGAACCCAAACTACAACAAACAAATCTTTGATGTGGAAATATATCATCACTTTGAAATAGAAGATGTTCTAGATTATCCCACACACAGTCCAACTAGGGTTGAATCTCAAAACACCAATGGGTCTTATTCTTTGAAAAATATAAATTACTGATTAGATTGTCTCCATCAGGATCTCTTAGACATTTTGTTTCTTAGCATCTAAGTGCAGGAGAAAATGCTTGTTTTTAAAAGCCAAGAAAAAAAATTGTATGCAGATTATGGAGGGTGACAGGAGCTGAGAAACACAGGATTATTGATGGCTATGCAGAAACTGCTTTCTGAACAAAGTCATTGAAGTTCAAAATATCAACATAAGAAATTTAAAGTGCCAATTATGCATTAGAGGTAATGCACCAATGATGTTCTACCAGCTAAAGAGAAAATCATTCAAGTAAGATATATACATGTGCATTGGAAAGTACATTTATTTATCTTGCTTGGGGAATAAAACTTAAAAACCTATAACTGGTGATACATGATTACTGAATAGGGGGAACAATGTACAATAAGTCTGCTGCTCATAGTTTGTAGCAAACAAATATTCTGTGAAGTACCATCAATATTCTACTTGATGATGATCTGAAGTCCACCACAGAGCTTGCTGTGCTAGCTAGATGACAGAAACATATACTGGCTAAGGAGGATAAATCAAATGTAATAGACTAATAAGTGCCTTTTGTTACTTGGTGCCAAAAATACTTACCATAGATATAGCATCCCTGAACTCTCGCAATTTCATGTGGCAATTGTATATCTTGAATTTCACTTCAACCTCAGATGTGAGAGCCTAAAAATCAAAAGTTCTGCAATATACATATGTTTTATAGTATCTGAATATTCTGAGATTTATAATATATATGTACCAGAAAGAAACAATATCTAGCAATAAATAAATACATATATTCACATTCATCTGGATCTTTGTAGGTAGGTATCATTCTTTTTTAGCATATGAGAAAAATCACATTAATGGTGTCTGTCTTCAAAGAAATCTTGAGATGCTTCTTTCCTTCAGAACGACTCCCCTATAGAATACAGTTACATTACAACTATGTGATTCTGTTAATGTTACAGTAGAGGTATTGGCTTCCCAATGTATACAGTTGATCCTGTTGTAATTTTAGCTATATCTTAATTACTGAGAGTTGTAAGCTTAATTTCTTCCACTTGGTTTATAAATGCCTTACCCTGCATCTGGCTCCCTTTAATCCAACTTTGATGAAATCTTTATAACCCCCCAGTTTCCTGGGGGAGGCCACTGTGAGCTATGAAATTCTGAACTGATAATGAAGGACTCATACGACCTGTTGCCTAGATAAAAATCTCAAACAATATTTATAACTGCACTAGGAAAATGATGAGTCATAAGGTTCTCCCCTATACTAAATAATTTCCCTTCTCTGTAAGCTTATCTTGCTAGATAAACCTCACAAGGGTTTCAGAGCCTCAACATGCAAGCAGCAAGGTAACTCTTCAAATCTGATATTTTCTAATTCTCTCTTCTTGATGACACTTTTTAGGTTGGTAGCTACTTCTCAAAAGGTTAGATACTCTTGTGCTTGTCTTAATTGTTTCATTTCAACCTTCTAACTTGACATCTAGTACCAATAGTCATAATCTCCCCTCCTCCTCCCCCAGACCTTTGCATGTAATTTGTACTGTCTGCTAGTATACCACCTGACATGACAACTATCCAACTATTGTATTCTTTGCAATGGATGCAGCCTATCATGTATTTACTTACTTGGATGGATCCATCTTTTGGCTTTAACTTAACCATCTGTCTTCTTACTCTTAAAGCCTCTGCATAAAATCCCTGTGATTTAGGCAAGAAAACTGAATATTAGTACAATACGGAAAAGGTATGAAGAACCAATAGTTATTTACGGCTAGTGATTTTAGCCTCTGTCTGGCTGCAGCCTCACAAGAGTACATCATCTGAAGTTTCAAAGGAAGGGTTGAAAATTAAGATAAAATAGTGATCATGGCTGACATAGTTGACTTCTCCTTATTTACTGTTGATAAATTTCAAAACCTTTCAAAGCAATGTTGAGTTTTGTACTCAGGATATACACAGTCAAAACTCTTACAGTTATGTAAATTGGCATAAGACTTTCTCTACAGAACCAGAGGGAATGACTGTAAAGAAATCAACATTATCTTTCATATGTAGCCTTTTTATCAAAAACACTGAAAACAAAGACTGAAAGGACCGTATTGACACCCATTTGATTAAATAGACATAATTCAGAATTACCACTTTCCTGAAAACTCTCTAACTGTTGCGATGCTATCTTTGACTGGTCAGTGTTACCTCAGTTACACATATGATTATGCTAGACTAAGACTGATGTACATAAGTAATATGAGTAATTCAAGATTGACCAACAAGGTAAGCTTGGTGTTCAATGTTAGGAAAAATACCTAGGCTAGGAATAGTACCTATGGGATGTTATGTTAAATGCTGCAATGAGGTGAAAAGCAAAGTTTATCTGACTACATCATTCCACTGCATACAGCACTGTTGCAGACTATTAAACACAGCATGTAGTATATATTGCAACAAGAACTAGGTATGCACTCATTTAGTTATAGGGAACTGCTTGAGTCCACAGTGTAATATCATGCTGCCAAAGGTTATCTATGAGGTTGCAGTATATTACCGGTATATAGATGAAATGTTATGAATGTCTTAAGAATTACACATCTAATATTGATTTCTGTAAACATAGCACAATTATATTTAGTAACACATTATAAGCTGCCCCACCTGGAGAGATAGTAGCCTTTCTTTAAAATACATCTAAAAAAATCTGACAAAACAAAACTACAGAAAAAGGAATAAATAGAAAGAGAGACATAACACTCAACCAAGAGTCCATCCAAAACTTGCTTAAACCTATGACTAGGTACTGGGCAACTGTCTTAAGTAATTGACTAGGTATTAGGCAGAAATCTCAGGTGATCAGATTATGGTCCTAGCTATCCATAAACTGTGAGTTTTTATAGTCTTTATGGCTATATGACAATATGCTATGACTAGAACTATATAGACTATAACTCACTGCAAACAAAGCTAAGGCATCAGACATCAAAATTTTCCAAAATTGCTAAATAGTTATACCTCTGCTCTTTTATACTGTTCGTCAGCAAACAGTGCGTCCCCATAGTACACCAGGAGTTGGTACTTGTTTGATATATTTGAAAAGTCTGCCTTCTCAGGTAATCTGTATTCTTGTAAAGATAGCAATAAACCAACCTGTTGACATCAGGAATAGACAACCCTTGAGATATAACCTCTACCACTTCAACATAAGATTGTCTTAAACTTGCTCCTTATCGCAGATTGCAGATTACTAGATCTGTATAAGCTGTGGTCAGACACACTACAACAACTTAAATTGTGAAAAGGGAATATTTTACATCTCATTCAGGAACCTGGTTCCTCCTGGTGTTTCCAGTCATACACAAAACTGACTTGGACTAGTATCATAACTCCCGGATCTATCAGTTTGATTCAATTTTGAGAATAAGGAAGGTTATAAGGTGCTTTGCTGTTTGAGAATAACTGCTTAGTTCTAGGGGTGTTTTTAAGCATATGCAGAAGACAAGAAAAGCAAGCAACACACCAAGAATCTTGTCAAACACTTTAGCTATTTCTCCAACTCTTCTTAATTCTTCCTTTTAACATAGATAGTTACCAAATATCAACTCAATTGAAAAGGAAGCAATTACCATATTGGATATAGAGTACCAATGATTGAAATGCTACCCTTCAACATTATCTATAGAAGTTGTGATATCTTAGAACACCTTACAACTTGGTTGGAATTTTCTTATCATTTAAGTATTCTCAGAGCCTTTGAACTTTTGCTACATTATTGGCTAAAAGTAAAGGTGAAAACACTGTTGTTTTTTTACAGAACATAGGAGCTCTGTGGGAGTGAATCGCTTTTCAGCATTTTCATGTATAAGGGGACTGTTTTGAAAACTGTTAAGGAGGACTCGTGATATAGGGAAAGAAGGGATAATGGAAATAATATTTTAGTGATGGACACTATCAGTAGCATACTTAATTACATTGTTGAAAAGATTTATCCCTGTGGATTAAGGTGGGACTTGGCTGCTTTCCTTCATTTGCTTGATGACTGGTTTCGGTGGGCTATTTTATGTCAGTTCCTTATGGTGTGTACAAAAGATTCCTTCCCATTTCCTGATGTAAAGGTACTACCTTGCCATGTCTTTGATAGTTTATTGAGTCTTGGAGCTAATCAGGGTTAACCAAATAGCTAATGTATACATTAGGACTATGCAAATCAAGTTATACACCATGAATACCCCTTAATTGTCCTTTTCCACCACTATCAATAACAGTTTGCCTTCATGTGCCTCATGCAATAGGCAGTTGTTGAGACCTGTGATTTAGGAATTGTTACATATTGGAATATGATATTGTCATGAGGCAGCCTTCACTTGACTTGTCTAGACATCAGGGTTCTTTTAGAACATTCTTTAACTTTCCAAAACACTCTCTAGCCTTCCAGAACATTCTATAATGTTCTGCCAAGTTCTGTAGGTTTCCAGGACCTTCCAGAAGCTTCTATAAATCACACTGGAAATTTCTAGAATGTTCTAGAATATTCTAAGACTTTCTAAGGGGTTCTATGTAAACAAGGCAAATTGTATTTAAAGCAGAAAGGCAGGCATTGATGCATCTTTTATTGAAGAAATGAACTGAAGCTGTGAATAGGATAATTAACATGTTAATAAAATATATGATATTGAACAACCTCTCAACCCCTTAGGAATACAACAGATATGATTAGTGCTCCATTTAGACTTGACTGCATGTAATTTGTAGCATGGACATGGTAACTTATCCCTCCTGTTGTCACATTCAAAAGAGGCAAGTTTTTATATTCATTGGTCCAAAGGTATTTGTAAAAAGCAGAAGATTGAACCTATATGGAATGTTCATAACCTATTTGGTTACCGAACACCTACATTCTCATGAAATTTAGTGAATGAGGACCATGTACTATGTGAAAATGATGTGTTGTATGAAGTATCACTCAACCATAGTCAGGATGTAATTATTCATTAATGACTTTTGGGGTTCACTAATCCCTGATGCTTATACTTGATTGCCACCCTTTGCACTCTATCAGTTACCTGTGTAATGAGATCTGACAAGTGGTTAGCAGTTTAATACTCTTATTTTTTCTGCCAATTTTGTTCAATCCATGAGTCAGA
Source organism: Carybdea cf. marsupialis auct. non (Linnaeus, 1758) (assembly GCA_010016065.2). Lineage (NCBI taxonomy): Eukaryota > Metazoa > Cnidaria > Cubozoa > Carybdeida > Carybdeidae > Carybdea > Carybdea cf. marsupialis auct. non (Linnaeus, 1758). The sequence continues at coordinate 14,019 of JAAAKL020004055.1, read as the reverse complement.
GATTTATGCTTATTAAAACCAGATGTGTAGGTCAATAATCTCGTCATTTCTCAATGTATTCTCATCACAAACTCTCTAGTCTCATCACACTGGAAAAAATGATAAACCATGTGTCTGCTATAAAGGTTAAGGCTTAGGTACCCACACTCTGGCGATGAGATTATATATAGTATCCTTGAATAGACATACAAGTTGTGTAAGGCACGATCATAATCTCATATAAAGAGGTGACAAAAATGTTAATACAGTGTGAGTAAACCTGTGTCTTTTTTAAACATATTTACCAAGTCCAGCCCTCTCCAGAGTTGTGTGCGATGCACATATTTACATCAGAGATAAGCCTATCTAGTCCTAAAACAACACAATATCTGTAACATTGGGAGCTCCAAGCTCCATTGAAAGAAAGTAGGGTTGTATACTGCTAACAACGTAACCAATACAATAGCTCTACGATACAAACATTAAGTATTTTAAATGGAATAGTATCTAGGCTTTGGACAGCAGCACATGTCTAAAGCTAGGGCCTACTATACGACTACCAGTACTGTACTCTTCAATTCTCTTCCTTCAAAATTTCGCGTCGCATTTCTTAATACTCAAATAAGGCATACCAGACACTGAACATTAGAATGGAGTCCCTGTTCATTCAGCTCACGAACACTTTCAAGGCTCAGCATCTTTGTATTTAAGTGGTAAAATACCAGCAGATTACTAAATTCCACAGCAAAGATGTTTTCAAACAGAATGTTTGGTACTGTGAGCCGTATCCTTTTCTGGCGCCGAAAATAATAGCCTCTTATTCAGAAAGGCCAAATAGAGGCTACTATGATATGGATGACGCTTGTGTACGAAATACCTTGCGACAAGATTCATCAGCTGGAGTCTACATGTATAAATCTATATATACCCCCAGTACGTTTGGGGAGATTTTGAATATCTAGAACTGTAGAACATCGAACATAATAGTTCAGTGTCAATTGCAATGGAAGAATATAATTCGATTGCAGCTGGAGTTTTTCTTGGTATTGCTATAGGTGTTTGTATCGGATGGTTAACGAAAAGCCACGTTTACTTCGGGAGAAACATTAAAAGAACTTTGGGAAATGATCAGAAAAATGGTAAAGAAGAAGGAAATAGTAATGAAGTGAGTTTCTGTAGCAACTTCTTCTTGCCAATTTAAATATAATGCGTTTGTTGCTTAGCCTACTTTTCAGTTTTTACTTTTGTTTTGCAACAGTCACTGCAAGTGACAGTGGCCGTTCTATTTTAAAATTTGGTATCGTATAGATAATGCCCACCATATTACCGGTAGTACTAGTACGCATACCAGGACGTGGCCGTAGCCAACTCATTTTATATTCATTTGTGGACAAGAATTCACAACGGCTACCGGTAGACATGCTTAATAAATTCAGCGGCGGGTTTAGCCCAAAACCTCTAACCAGGGACTCAACATCAGAGGGTAGCTTACCGGGGTTATACGTTGCGGTCATGTTGATCTAATGCTGCCAAATCTTAACAATAAATGCTTTACTTATCCTTATCGATAGGAGATGGCTTACAAAATCATGGCAATCCTGGTTGCAAAGATGAAAATCATTTTATCTAGACAAAAGTCAGTCATATACCAGTCAACTGATACATCACAACAATACGTATATCATACCTACTAGACTGCTGACCGAATCAAAGTATAAAGTTGTTAGTGTTGGTACGATTTTCACTGGGGCTTCGGCAGCTATAGCACCCCTCCAGATGTGCCCCTGGTACGGTATTTCATATGCTTTTGAGAAAGACAGTTATTACAAACCCATATAATGTAAGCCAGTATAGACATCGGTGGCGTTTTAGTATCGGATTCATTTTACGAAGAAGATAAGTGTCAATTTGTTTTTCAACTACAGTATCAAAAGATACCACTAAACATTTTAGTCTATTTGTAAGACCTTATAAGAAATATAAGATCCAATGTGTACATCTATATAAAATGCTAAAGGATAGCACCCAATGAGTAGTGCAAATCTCACATGAAGGATTGTGGCATGCAAGCAGGTCAATAGGTGTTAGCAGTATGAGAATCGAAATGCTTTTATTTAGTTTTGATTGTTCATAGTTATTAAACAACGACTTGTCTTCTTGTACCTTGACCTTGTGGTACATGGTTATGTTGCAATGCTTTTCCCCAAATGTAGTGTGATGACCTACTGTCATGATGGATTAAAATACTGATATGGTTAACTCAAGGTTATATATACTGCATTAGACTTCATTTAATTATTGATTATATTATGTCAACTCAGAAAAACTAGATAGGTTAGCCAGGGCCAGAGTTGACATAGCAATAGTATGGAATAGGGACACATGCCAATGCCTTGGCAAAGTTTTCTAAGATTTTATTCAATTGATAGAATTTGTTCATTTAGACAATGACATGCCACAATCCTAAGAGCAGATCCATAGGCTCAGTGGGAACTTAAAGAGGCTATACACATATTTAGGAGGAATGTTTTTCATTGTTCTCAACCTCAAGAAAGTATTAGATAAGGCATTACTTATTGTTGTAACAAAATACATTTTTCAGATGAATTGTTAAGTTACTAGTGAAAAGTATATAATATTTAGGAGACACACATGGTGAAAAGCAGAGAGACTAAGTAAGTATACATGCCTAAAGCTCTTAGAGTGACCTATACTTGTAAGCATCATCATTTGTGGGAGGACACAAACTGTAAACAGTAGTATCTAATTCTAGTAGACCCACAACTTATATTCAACAACATACCTTGATGCGAATATACTGAGCATATGCATGTTTCATGAAAATGGCTACTACTGGCAATATAGCACACAGATATTGCCAGTTGCATATGGTCCTTTTGGCTGGAAGTATTGGTTGGTAAATTCAAAATGTGGTTTGCTTGGGAAGAGCCAGCTCATTTCTGCAATCCTTTGTAGCAACACCCAATCATGTGTATATTTTATAGCAGAAATCTCTCATGCTGCAAGTGGTATCATAAGTGACATCCCAAGTAAAACTCCACATTGTTGAGTTTGGATTTTGGCAGTTAGTTTGGCATGTTGAGAACTAAAGGGTTTTTGCCCTCTTCACTCACGGAACTTCTATATCTTGCTTTGAAATAGTCTGTACAGTTTTCCCCCTATAATTTCTGTTAACTGAAACTCATCCTAAAAAGGCTAACAATATAGTGAAAAGGAGTTCTTTCCTTTTGTCCTTTTGTCAAGCATCGGTATGACTATGTCTAACAAATAGGGAGCTGTGACCTTCTAGTACCTTCGATGACTGTCTATGCAAATATTGTTTTCCCATAGAATGTGAGTTTATAAAACTTTTAAGTAGAAGAAAGATCAGGGGAGTCTAAAGGCTTGGGAACCTGAAGGGTGATACCAAAATCAGATAGGGATTCCTGTTTTGAAGTCTGACAGCGCTTCAAACTGACAGTCATTGACTTCACTTCCCACATCCTAAAGAATGTTGTCTGAGTTAGGGATGCTTCATTTTTAGTCATTGGTTATGGGCAATGATTGATCCATCAAACTTTCCTATGCTTATGTAATGGCCATTGTGAAGAGAAGGCATCTCCTATAGCCAAACCAAAAACAATTGGAAAGAATCAATCAAAAGAGCATAAGTTTTGATCAACATTCTAATAAAATTTCTTTAAAATAGGCTTATATTATGATCATCATGAATAAATGTGTTCAGTTTGATTGTGCCTGAACAGAAACATAAGTTACCTAGATAGAAATCATGATAGTCATACTGTCAGCTTACAACAGAGAAACAATATGGCGAGATATAACACTCTTTCATTGGAAAAGACTTTGACAGTTTGGGTTTAAAGTAGTATTTGCAGGCTTATTTGCTTCTAAAGATAACTTTTGTTTTATTCTGAGCCTCAACATGTAACAGATTGTTATGGGTTTAGTTTCTAATGAAGCTATATATTCTAAATGTGTGCAGAAATTGACAGGTTGTTATTACATCATTTATTGTTTGTCTTCCCTTAGCCTTTAGTCATGAGTGATTGGGGGGAATATAAAATGGTCTTGGTAGTCAGACAAGACCTTGGAATGGGAAAAGGAAAGGCTGCTGCTCAAGTAAGTCATTCAGTGGTAATGTGCCAATAATGCCAATTTGTATCTTAAGTCTGTTTGGTACACATCTATATATAACTCACAAATATACACTACATACAAATTTTAATTGACATTTTGATGCTAACTTTTTCAAAATGATTGTATGCAGGTCATAATCTCAAGTTTAAATTTTCTTTAGAAGAACAAACTATGGAATGATCATGCTGAGAAATAGTATGTAACCTTTATCAATTTATTAATGTAAACTGTGAATTTCTAGAAAAAGGCAAATGAAGCAGTTTCAAAGATTCAGTGTCGTAGGCCAGAGTTTTCAAATGTTTGGCATTAAATCATGGAAGGGGTGATATTTAAGTTGGAAAAGCCTCTCATGCACTCAGGTGTCAATTATGGTGTCCACAAAAACATGAAACTGACATACTTCTTTAATATGACACAAGTCCTTGCAGATGGTAGCACACAAAAGTCTGTCATTAGCAGTCCAGTTTTGTGAATTGTATCCAAGTCATGTAGACTATGTGGGTAAAAGGTTTACATGTTGGAATCAAGGATGAGGCTTGCAGCATTTCTTTAGGAGGAGGGCTTAGAAAGCCTCTGAGCTTTTCACTTCAGCTCTCACTAGGGATTTCCAATTCCATGCCTTTTGGGAAATGGAGACATCTATGGATAAAAATACACCTGGTGTTATAGTATGATACCAACTCCATATTTAGAAATAGGCATCTCAAAATGAATGAATTGATACAGTTTTGGTTACATTATTTCTGAAAATGGCAACCTTATATTGATAGTATTGCCTACCATGGTATTACAGGCATCAATCAATATTTTTCTGTTATCTTTTGTTTCAATATGCTGAGTTCTTACAGTATCAGATTTACCATCACTCCACACATTGCGGATTCATTCTTTATCATGCCACAGGAATTGCATTTGTTATTGACTATATATTTTATATGTGTTTGTTAAATTGCTCATGGCATCACTTTGCCTGTAAGGGATATGTGTAACACTTTAGTCAAGAGAGGTGTCAATGACTATTGTTTGTACCGATTTATCTACTCACTTAATCTGACAGTAATATTTTTTATAAGCACAGCTTATTTTCCTTTTATTATTAATAAGATACCACAATTTTCTTTACAGTGTTGTCATGCTGCAGTAGATTTATATAAGAAAAGTAGAAAACACCACCTTGAGGTATGCTTGTTACTATTTCAAGTCACTATGAAATTCTATTCAACCTATTCCGTGAATGTTTTTACTGGTATTTTTTGCTTACAGTTATTGCTGATGGTCAAATTTAATACTTGAGTCTGGATCACAGGCAGTGTAAGGAAAAGTATGTTGTGATATTCTATTTGCTGCAAAAACAAGCCTTTTGGCAACACCAGTTGAAGACATTTATCCTCGATAGACTTAATGAGAGAGAAGTGGTTAAACTTTAATCCCAGCTTCTACTTTTTCACGACAGGAACTACGATACACCTACTACAGCTATCCATAGTTTATATTTCCAGTGCCTTATTTTGCCACTTTCCTTAGTCATGCTTTTTAGCATGAGCAGAGACATAGGAATGGAGGGTTCTTGGGGCTTATACTTGCATACATAGTGGTTGGTTGTCAGATCCAATGGCAATTTTTTAAATTGTTTTTTGTGGCATACTCGATTTGGAGCATAGCCTGTTGCCCAGCCAGAGTGGGCAATGTCCTGGGGCGGTCTCCCGTTGCCTTCCCAAACCGATAGTCTTTATATCGGGCTAGGTGGGACTCGAACCCACAACCTCTGGCATGTGAGTCCAACTCCTTAACCACTAGACCACGGTGGCTCTTGCAACTTGCACCAAGAAATAGTTCTCAAACATTTCTATTGATTCTCTGTTTGGATTCACTAGTGCAAAGACTGTAACTAGGACCTAGGATTCCTTTTGTCTACCTATTCTTTATCTTATGATCAGCTCATAGTAATTTCATTGTGTTATTGAATTTTACAGTGTTTATGTAGCATTTCTTTCATTGTAATAGAGTATTTATACTTGATAATGGTTTCCTCTGTTGTATACTTAAAAAATGTTCCAAACCCAAAACCTTGTAGCTTGCCTCATGGCATTTTCCCCATTTTGTTTCCATACATAAGTACTCAGGCAGAGACATCACCACCCCCTTGTTTTTATCTTCAATTTCAGTTTGTTGTACTACCCGACCAGTGTAGTTGTCAGTCTTACTTGTTTCAGTAAATTCCTGGTTTGCCTGCAGTAAGATCATGTCATCTGCCTCCGTTGCCTTTAGTCATGTGATTTTTCTTACCCTTGTCTTTGTTTCCTTAACAGTGGCTTAAAGAGTGGGAATCCTCAGGATGTGCAAAAGTAGTTCTTAAATCACCTGATGAAGACACATTGTAAGTTTACATTTCCTTTCTCTCACAGAATTTTATTTGAGAGAGGATATTTAGGAAATTTTGAAAGTTATAGTCATAAAGTTTACATGTAACCCAGGTATTGCATTGGAGCCAAATTCAACACAGGACTCCCATATGTGACTTAATAGGACACACTTGTAATTTTAATATAATTTAGTAATAAGTTAAGATATGGAAGTATCAATCATTTTGCTTTCCTATTTTTTCTTTGAAGGGCTGTGGTTTGTGTATAATCTTCGTTTTTTGGAACAGGTCTGCTTCAATTTTACATTTTAGACAATTTGTGCTAAATAGAAAGTTGTTTGAAATCACATCTATATACATTTTAATCCATTGTATTGCCTTTGAATCTACTTTAAGTAACTTGTATGCACTTTTGAAGCCATTGTATCACATTCGAATTTACTTGAAAATATTTCTTTTCACGTTAGAAGGAATTGTAATTGCATTCTGATTTGTTTGAAACCACTTTTGAAGTTATTTGTCTTCCAAGCCGTTATGAGTCTTGGAGTATCTAGTCAGTAAAACCTTTTTTATATAACTACGACCACACATCAATTTTTTTGGGTGCCATACTCGATTTCGAGCGTAGCCTATTGCCCAGTGAGAGTGACCAATGCGTCATCCCCAACCGTTACTCTTTATATTGGGCTAGCCGGGATTTGAACCCACAACCTATGGCATGTGAGTCCGATTCCTTAACCACTAGACCAAGGCGGTTCAAACAATAGACCTAATATAAGAAATGTGTAGAATAAATACAAAAAATAGCTATACGTTCAAGTAAAGGACTATCATAAAACCTACTTTACCCAGTGATTGAAAAAGGGTGATGCACTTGAACCAGTGAGCGTAAATCTTGTCTAAACATACTGACAATATGTATCAACACGAAGCATAACGAGTGCTACATCAACTAAACATTCTACTTGTATGTAATAAAGAAGTGTAAACGCAGCTCACTGAATTTAATACGTTCTCATATTCTAGCAAAATACTTCATTTTGCGACTTCCAAAACTAAGTCGTCTTAATTCTAATTGGATGCACAGGAGACAGTTAAGTGAGTTTAACAGCGTGCTAAAAAGGGCCTAGGGCAAAACAAGTATTATGGAAACTAAAAGGAATGCGACAGGAAATATACATAAATCATCCAAAATCCACCACGAGATGAAAGCCCTGTAACAATACCATAACACTGGCATGACGACGAAAATGCAGTCATTGTTATTACAAGACATCATAATGCGTTGTAGTAGGATGTGCTGAAAGGGCTGGGGTTTTTACATTTAAAGTCATTTACTTTTGAATCCTTCTATTGCACTCGAATTTGCTTGGGAAAGCATCCTTCTGCATTTTAGGCCATTCCATGGCATTTAAATCTGCTTGAAACCCCTTGTATTACTTAGGAAAGGATTTTAAGGCATTCGATTCTTCCTGAAGTCACTTTTATGTATTTATGATATCACTATTTGGCATTCATGTTTACTTTTAAACAGCTGTTATTTACTTATGAGTACACTGTGTAGCATTCGAATTTGGTGGAAACCACTTTAATTTACTTTCGAGGTTATTATGATACCCTCTTTTTGCTGTATAAGCATAACATTTATCAGCATACTTAAGCTTACATGCTTAAAACAATAAGCATGAAACAATCTTTTGAACTACACTATGTACAGAGAAATGGAACAAAATGTTTAACTCAGTCCAGGAGCTAACTAGAGAGGTAAAATCTGAAAGTCATTCAAGCCATTAGCAATGTATCTAATATTTGAAAACGTTTGCATCCTCGTCAATATCCTCATTTTAATATTTCATCATGAAATGAATTTTGAAATTAAGAATACTTTTAGCATAATTTCAGGCTCAAATTGGGATAACCTTAAGCATTTTGAGCTTAAGGCCAATTTACCCGTATGCTTATAAAAAAAAGAGTGTACACTGTAGTGGACTTTGTCGATAGGGCTTTTTTACATTTTCAACCATTACATTTCATTCGAATTTGCTCGAAACGAATTTAACCTAGTTTTGTCACCGTTGTATTGCCTTCTAATTTTCGAGTCCTTGTTATTCCTGCTCTTTGTAACACTTCTTACCTAAAGGTATCCTTTGGTGGTAGATATTTGGCACGTCTTGAGTCTTAGTCTTCTTAAAGGGATCCTGTTTAAAAATGCTGGTAAATAGAACTGGCTTTCATTTGCCATGGCGGTTTCTATCACTCTTTTTTTGAAAGTTGCGGACTCAATTTGAGCGTTACTTGCATATGAAATAATAAGGTAGTTACTGTGGTTTGTCTGAGTCATTGTTGCATAACAGGGACCAGCTTTTCCCATTTTGTGCTAGATGCTTCTATGTTGGTGAAATTCTTATAATTGTCCCCCATTTGTAGTGCAATGTCTTTGGTTACCACTCTTTTCAGTTACCTGTATATTAGAAGTATGTCCGAATTGCTTTAGCGGGAGCAAATCAGTCAGGGAGTGCATCGTATATTGATTTTCCTTTATATCATGAACATTTTGTTACAAACTGAGTACAAGAGTGACCCAAAGAGAACCTCTACATAAACTCATTTCTTCTAATGTCAAATTTTTCCTTTACTCGTTCAGAATTGAATTGTATGCAAAGGCTTTATCGTTAGGACTGACTAGCACAGTGATAAGCGATGCTGGAAGGACACAGATAGCCCCAGGATCACGAACAGTGATCGGCATTGGACCAGGTATGTAGTCTTACAACATCAACACTTTCATAGCTTGAAAGTTACGTTTTCACGAAAAGTTATTAGAATCTTGAGGTTTGATCTTAGAGAGAGCTGAAACTTTATGTTAATGTAGTCAAAAAGTTGAATGTTTCTTGACTTTTTGGGCGACTGCAAAATCAAGATTTTGGCTTAATCAGATGTAGAGAGAATGTTGATAAGGTGGGAGAAATCTATATAAATATACGTATCACTATACATATAGCCTTCTCTTAACTACAATTCTTGTACCTAGGCGATTTTAGAGTCGTAGTAACTTTGTGTTTTGTTTTCTTTTTCACTTTAAGCTCCTAAAGAACTGATCGATGACGTAACTGGCCATTTAAAGCTTTATTAGAGAGGAAGAATTGCTTGTGTTTGATTTGGTTGGGCAAGATACAACATATGGGCATGGAAAAGTCAAACCTGGTGTCTCATATTCACTGAATGTAATCTGCCACTTTCTGTATGTCTGATTAATAGGCTTTTAAATCTTTTTCCCAATAGGACGAGATTTTGCAGGTAGAGTCTTTTGAACTGTTTAGGTTCAAGTGAATAAAGGCGAATTAACATTTGTTTTCACGCACTCTCTGCTCGAAAGCGTAAATTGTTATCGTGCATCGAAACGATCAAATTGTCGTGCAGAAGCATTAACCTAAGTTGGACTTTTTACACAGCAGTTTTGTCAGACATTTCAAAGTGCCACATGTCGTGGCGTACGAAAAGGGGTTACTGTTCTATGCTTTAGTGGAACACGCGAATTGACTCTATTGCCTGAGTCCCCGGAAACGGCTACGGAATTGAAGCCTACGTTTTACGTAGAAATGCATACCCGATATTTAAATAGCAGATACAATTTTTTACATAGTATAGAGAATGGATTGATAATTGTTATCTTTTGCTGCATAATAGGCTGTGCACTTTCAAAACCTAAAATGGGACGTAGAGTTGGAACAACAACCGCCCAAGCGGTTTCCTCTCCAGAAGCAGTATTGCTAGACTTGGCCACAAATCGCCATTTGAGTGGCGCTTATACCCTATCTACACTTGGCTATTCAGAAATTCCCAGGGCTGGAGGAGGGGGTGGGGCTAGTAGACCCGCTGCTATTTCAATGATAGTAACTCTTGGGTTCTTTGTTATTTAGGTGTTAAACTTGGCAGGTATTTTGCGTCATCTTTTAGTTAAAGAAGGATGAGTTTAGTTTTGATATTGCAGGATATGCTGTTATAAAAAATCGAGAAGTTGATAAACACGGAAACACTGTTCGAAAGTCCATTGCTGAAATAGCGTTTTGTAGCAAAACATAAATCACACTTAATTTCTTTAGTTTTAAAAAATAAACGTATGATTGCGTACAAGGAGTGATTTTACATGCAATTTTCAACCCCCCCCCCCCGGTTTATTTTAAGTGTTTTTATCCGTAAACATTTCTTAGTAGGGGGTAATTATGACGTTATTATGAGCAACTTTTGAATTTTTATTTATAAAACTTATCCTGAATAAATCTTTCAAGTCGTTCGTTGAGTATCGGGAAAAAAAATTGAGACGCTGGTAAGGGTTCCCCCAATACTAGATCTTGTCAATTGAAGCAACCACAAAATCCATTGTTCTTTGTTCGATGCTTAGACGACAAAGCAAAATCATTAAGTCTCCAACTTTTAAACGTGCCAAAAAGTGCTCGGTTTGGTTAAAAGGTGCTGGAATAACTTAGCAACACTCTCAAGAAATCGAGAGTATTATTTTCTGTGTGAAGACGGTGTAAAAATTGTGTCAGCTTGCGCGCAGGCTAAACCGCTACAATTTTATTACTTTAGTTTACGCACAGGATGTTTCAGAGCCTCTGTTCAAACATAGTAACCAAACGCCAATACGAGGCTCTTCGATTTTGTGTTGTTGTTGCGAAGAATCTACGTTTCTGACAAGGATGTTCCTTGTTGTTGGTACCTTTTTGTTGGTTTTACTGTTTATTTAGGCAGAGATTATGAAACTGCTATGAGTTTCATAATCTCTGATTTAGGGGGTAGTTTCGGTATGGGACCCAATCCTAATCAGGGGCCTCTGATCGAGAGACTGTTGATGTAGGTGTTGTGATAATACGGTAGTTGTTATAGTCAAAAGCTTTATTTAATTGTAGTACTAAATTTCAAGGATTAAAAATAGAACTTCGTATGTCAACATTTGTCATAAATTGCCATAACTTGTTGCTATGTTTTTGAATTTTCTCTTCTCTGCATTGTTATCACTTGGGCAATACATTTTTAACATCGACAAAAGCCTCTCTACGTAGCCTGTTTTACATAATAATAGCAATGGACTAAAGTTGTTCAAGACCTCCTGTTTTGTACAGACGCCCTAAAGTTTTGTCCAGGGTTCCCCGAGGAATTTATTATTCTCTTGATCGAGGGAAATTTATTCGAATTAGAGCACGGTAGGTATAGTGCTGAAGCAGGTGATGTTTGCTTTAAACATTTCAGACCCGGAAATGTTGTCGAGGCAAAGATAGTCATGCGTTTTACACTATTTACCAATCTCCTTTACACTTTACGTAATTGTGTCCTATTTTTAAGAAAGTGGAAACCATAGGAAATAGCACTTAAGGCGGGTTATCCACAAGATAATCTTTTAGGATGATTGATGCATGTAATTCTACTTGTACTGGTTCTGTTGTGTTCTAATACACCGAGGGAGCTGAACAACTTTGGATATGCGATATGTATAGAGATAAAAACCAAAACGAAAAAAATCATTCCGTTACCTAATCAGAGATCATTTTCAGATATCTCTGGTTGATGGCTCATACTTTAGAAATTATACTATGCTACACAAAAGACCGTGACAAAAGGAGTAGCCCGTAAAGAGTATGTACCATTTTGATGAAATGTTTAAAACAAGACTTCCATACCTTCAATTTCCTTATTCCTTATTTGTAGTTATAATCGCTGCTACCCCACAGACATCTAGAGATTTTGAGTGTTTTGGGGAACACTGCTTTTGGGTTAATTCTTCACTTTCCTCCCCCTCTCTCAATAATTTGCTTCAATTTAATTTCGGAAGTAATAAAATACACATTTGAAATTTGAGCCTCGGTTGTTACTAAGCTTAGCACAAGTTTTCCCTCGCCTACGCCAGCCATTTCAATGTTGACTGCAAGACTATAATGATCCAAACTTGCAGGTAAGAAATCATAGGATTGTAGTGCGCTCAACGAACTAGTTTTGACTTTTGGATTATCGCCTTGATGAAAAGCTTGCCATCACTACGCTTGTTTATTTGCGAAAGTTTCAGGAGATCGCCCCCAATATAGTCAGGTTTAGATCCGTCTTTTAGGTAGCAATCTTAGCAATTTTTGCGCCACAGACCAGCCTTTAAATGCTCCGGCCTACATTTGCTCACTCACAAATGAGATCATGAGCGTTAAGAGTGATTATCTATGATGGTAGGGCACAAACAAAGCGGAACGCATTTAGTTCATATTGCATTATTGGGTTCTGATTGTATTGATGTAATTATATTCTTGAAGCTAACCCAAAACGTGCCTCATTGGGTGAGGTGGCGGCGCTAGGATATTTCTTTTGGAACCATAGAGGGGATAGACTCGAACTATTTATGCTTGGTCAGAATACAACAACTGACATGCTTAGGCTAGTGGAACATTTGGGCTTGATTGAAAGCAATACGTCGAGTTTCTGTAGTAAAAATGCATATCGAGGCTCAGGCTTTGCGACAATATCAAGCACACCCGAAGCCCCAAGCATTGAGAAAATGCTCTAACAACTACCACCACTGAAATGGATTTCTAGACTATTGTCACAGACTACCTGAATGAAAAGGGCATTTCAATCACAAGTATTGTGGCTATCGAAGATGATAGTGGGCCCACAATGATGGGCTGCTGGCACAGTGTCCTCAAACTGTTTAAAGAAAACAACCCAGATATGATTACTGTTACTTTTCAAAGTATTCTGTCGGGATGTGGGCCACGATTATGTGAGATTGATTCTGCACACTCAGGTACGATGGCTGTTAAAGGGAAACTACCTGGAGAGGTTGGTGAGGCTCTACGATATAGTGATGGACTTTGGCGATTATAGGGAGGTATTTTCAGATCTTGTAATCTTCTGACTCGAAAACACTGATCAGCTACTTGGCAGATATTTTTGACAAGCTGAATAAGTTAAACAAGGAACTCCGATTGAAGACTCTGATAGGCTGCAAAGCCGAAATCTGCGCCTTTATCAGCAATCTGTCTTTCTGGCGATCGCAAATTTATAACTTTTCCCAGTTCCCACACCTAAGACTGTGCGAGCAGTGGCGTATTCTCCAGCTGTGCTAGGCGTGCGCTGCACGCTCAAAAATATCTAAAACAGATAACCAAAAATATCTGTACGCTCTTTAATTATTTGCTAGTCTCTTCATTACATTAAATCTAAGTGTAGTGCAATGTGAATCAAGTTACTTTTCCCCTCATTTGGTAAATTTGATAAATCTCAAAGGCCACTCAATATCCCCGTCTCACTGTTCTGTCACATTTCTGTATACAAACAACACGTCGAGTTGCTCTGAAATCTCTGCATCGCCTCAGTCGAGGCAAGGCGTGCTCCGACGCTCAACATCATTGAAAACAATAGAATCATAGGGAGGCAGTACGATTTGGGTACAAATATCTGCAGTCAAAAAAGGTCTGAAGGCGTGCTATCAAAAAGGAGCACGCATTTGCTGAAAATAGAAATCGAACGGCTCAACC
>JAAAKL020004054.1:0-21724 GCA_010016065.2 Carybdea cf. marsupialis auct. non (Linnaeus, 1758) | reverse complement strand
TGATGATGATGATGATGATGATGATGATGATGATGATGATGGTGATGATGATGATGATGATGATGATGATGATGATGTTGATGATGGTGATGATGATGATGATGATGGTAAGATGATGATGATGATGGTAAGATTATGATGATGATGGTAAGATTATGATGATGGTGATGATGATGATGATAATGATGATGATGATGGTAAAATTATGATAATGATGATGATGATGACGATGACAAGCCCGGAAAGCACGAGTCTTGGTTGTCATCATTGATTGTATTTAAGAAAAGCATCCATATCGTCATACTTACCTAATATAACCATATAATGCGAAGGATCTTTTGACACGATACACTGAGCAGCCGTAACAACCCACCGCTTTGACAACAAAGTTCCGCCGCACAATTTTATGACCGCTCCTTGCTTGAATCTATAAGAAGAAATAGCCAAGTCTTGAAAACATTCTTTAACAATTCTTGCTTTTCACAGCTCAGCTATTGAACAACCTACCTGTACTCTCCTTTTCCCGCTCTCTCCCTCTTCCTCTTCCTCTCTCACTCTCCGACACTAAGTGGCAATTTTTCCAGTAGACTAACAGTTCTTTGTCGTTTCTAGCATATTGAAATATTTTCGTCGGCAACGAGTTAACAGAACAAATTTGTGAGCCGGTTTCCAGAAAACTCCCCGACAGTACAATGGCATAAACAGCAGAAAATATGCGGGGGGTGGGGCGCAGAAATAACGGACGGTTACATACATCTTTACGTAAAAACTGAACAACAAAAATGAATAAAACAAATAAAGTTGTTGAGACTGACGGGCCCCCAGACCCCCGTGGTTACGCCTATGCAGCACTCTGCTAAGCACAACATGTTCATGTTATGTATCCCGGCCTTAATAATAACACGGAAAATGACGACATTCTTCGATCTGAGATCGAGGCAGTTCAAGATGGGCCTAATGGAAGCTGTTTAGTCTGAAGTTATTGTTATTGATAAAAAATGGTAGCAGATATAGCAAATAACTATTTTGTAGGACACTTGTAACATTATACGAGCTATCTGGTTGTTGACTCGCTCTGGTTAAGCCAATCTAATAAAAATCCATTACTAAGATATACGGATGTGCATCGAAAGAGGCTGGTTACACTTCCTTTCGCTTGTGTGCAATATTTAAAGCACACGATAGGGATACAACGATGTGAATTTAAAAGTTGAAACGAGTGACCAATAACGTGCCACTTCTTTACATGTCATTTTCAACGACAAGCTACAACAGTCTCCCATCCTATGAATAATTTGTGAGAGTTTTTTACCTTCACTCCAAACGATAGCTGTGACCAGTGTCTGGCAAAAACGTTTAGCAATATGAATCGATATTTTAACGCAATTTTCAAGCCTTGTGCAAAAACTCAATTGTTCTAGTTCTGAACCACAAAAAAATCCACTGTTTAAATGATAGGTGCAGAGAGGCATCTACACAGCA
Source organism: Carybdea cf. marsupialis auct. non (Linnaeus, 1758) (assembly GCA_010016065.2). Classification (NCBI taxonomy): domain Eukaryota; kingdom Metazoa; phylum Cnidaria; class Cubozoa; order Carybdeida; family Carybdeidae; genus Carybdea; species Carybdea cf. marsupialis auct. non (Linnaeus, 1758). The sequence continues at coordinate 20,242 of JAAAKL020004054.1, read as the reverse complement.
TGATGACTAATGCATTCATGTGTGAGACACATGAATAACTTCCAGAACGAGGTAAATTGATGAGGGCTTAGTGCCATTAATGACTGGGCTCCCTTCTGCCCGGCAATAATTCACGATAAAGATCACATACACAGTTCTCACTTTACCTTATATAAACTTGCCAAGGCCATGCTTTCTCGGGTGCATCTACTCCTCCAATAACTCTTTTATACCAATATCGAGATCTTCGTGAAGAACTCCTGTAATCTTGCTTTGGTTTCAATCTGACACCACAATTCACAAAGTGGGATGCTAAAAGGAAATAAGTACATTTTGTCAACTTAGTATTTACTCAACAGTTTAACAATCTGAGCAAAGTTGTAATAAAAAATCAACCAAACAGGGTGAAGTCAACTGTGTGATCTGTAAAGAGAAAAAAAGCGCTAGCACTGCTTGCAAAGTAAATACGCACAAGAAACGTTCGAGTTCAGAGTCGAGGTAAATGAGCCCGTCTCCTGTACACTTTTTGCGCCCTATGTAGCATATTTATCAGACATGCTCCTAAATTAAAACTTCCTCCTAAATTAAATCAGGTAGCTGTAAGGTAACACTACGAGCATACACTTGCCATTTAATATTCAGTTCAAAGCAGTTAAAAACATCACACCAATCACATAAACAATGTATGTATATGTACGTAAAACATCCACAGGGATACACGCAGTTCAAAATTTAAAATGATACCCATAGTCAGAGTTGGTTAAACCTGAATTAAACTCCACAATGAATAACGATGTGGATCCCATCCGTTATTCCCAACGGCAAGTACATATACATTTGTCTTTGGGGCGGAGGAAGGCCGCTCACATTGAGCGTAGGAGGGGGAAGTCTTGGAGTTAACTCACTTCTTTCATAAGGCTGGCTATACTTCATACTGGCATATGATCTCCAGGTCCGTCACAACTGCGTCTGCAATTTAGCGGGTATAGTCATTAAAAGGGCATAAAACGTACAAGTTTACAATGTCCTTTAAGCCAAACTAATCTCGTTGCAGACGATATAGTCTATTTGCCATCACGAACCAGTCATCCATCGGTCATCTACCAGTGGACATTGCCCTCAGGCTCTACGCAATTTGACAGACCAGCCACTTAGCGTAAAGTCACATGACCCTAAATGGACTTCTTTCTGGACAATTGATCTAGCAGAAGCCCCGTTTTGAATCCCAGTTAAGACATTTCCACTTTTCTCCATTATCTTCACTTCAAATCTTCTTTTCTAGATAACATTTTTTAAGTATTGAAGTGGAATTGTTTGCCTCAAACCTCCCCCCTATAGTGTACTCAACACAAGATTCAATAGGTGTAGTTGCAATTGTTCGGCGGCCAACCCCTTACAGGTCTCAGATTAATAATTGTTATCAAAAAGTGCATAAAATCGAGTTGTTAAATGCCCATGTTTTATTTTATCACAGTGAAGTTGCGCTTGACTGTTCCTTGCACTGTTGATAATCGGAAACATTTTCTGAATAGATTAAGGAACAGCGCCCTATCACACCCTTCACCCCCGATCGCTACCTGTTCTGTCTAGCTAGAATGACTAATAATGAGAAGCGTAGTGGTTGATCACTATAAGGGTTTTTCCTTCAATAAGATACGGAAGGATGCCATCACGTTTCCATAGCTGAGGCCAAACCAAAACAAATTTTGGGAACAGAATCTTTGATCTATTGTTATCATCAGTTTCTTGTTAAAACAAAAGGTCAACTAAAGGTCTTGTTTCAGATCTTCTTTCCTTAACATGACATCACAGGTGTAATTAATCTCGAAACCTAAAATGGAGTCACATCTCATCTCGTTATTCGCGTTAGATTTCATCAAGGTTTTGGATGATCAGTTTTACACGTGATAACTGAAGCAAAATAAATGAATTGATAGGCATATTTTTCTGATAATTTACAACGGTCTTTATTTTTGTTTTCTGGAATTCACCATTAATCCACTACCACCACGCAACAACTATGGCCTTTTAGTTTGTTAATATGACACAACCACGCCTACGATTACAAGTACTGGCGAATACGACGATGATATTGAACATGATGATGACGATGCGATGATGATGATGATGATAATCGTGACGATAAGGATCATGATCATGATGTTGATCATGGTGATGATGATAATGATGAAAATGAAAAGGCAATGCTACGTTAGACTTCACGGAGCTATTCCAGAGAAGACGGACGTGCTAAAGAGAGCAAGATGGATAAGAGGGATCCAAGTAAATCGGAACAAAACTCAAGGAACGAAAGTTGTAAGCGGAACAAGGAACTATGGCATTAAAGTTTTTCCCTGTGTAGACGTTAAGATCGTGAGACCGAGTTGTCTGCATTGCAGTCGCAGTAGAAGCAGAAGTACGTTTGAATAAAAATACCTTAGGGCACATCAAGCGTGAGAGACTTTTTCGTACAGTTATAGGCACCGAGGGTGTGCCCACCCCAATCATTACTCTCCATTATTACGAAATGTGAATTTCCGTTTACATCTCAGATAATCCGTTAACTGAGAATGTGTCGAAAACAAGGCGTTTATTCATGGGAAGTATTGTTGCGTAAAGGGGAATTGCAGATAGGAATATGAAATTTAGAGTACCTACAGAACTCCTGGTAGACATGGGGTTCCCAATTCACCCATTCAATAGGCATTTTTCAAATCTCCCGTATTTCTGTGATACAGGTTGAGAAAATCAAGGTAGGGCTAGGCATTTCCATGCCTACCAAGATGCGTACCCCTTACTATGGCACTCTGTATATACTGTACTATCTATATAAAATGTAGCCTCTATTTCAGAAACTTCACAGCAGGATAGGGCCTCGAGTCAGTATTCCTGTGAATGCACGGCTAAACAATTTAAAAGCGACGTGGCAATTGTGAAGAAATCATACACTAACTGCAGGTAGAAAACAACGAAAAGGTGCTTCGTGTCCTAATACTTTCGAATTTGAAGATAAGCAGATTCCGATTATGTCAAAAACCTTGGTTGATCTTTTAGTTTGGATAGAAGCGGAGGTTCACCTTGTCAATTCTTATAGAATAATTGCTGTTAAATCCGCTTTCGAATTGAAAACAATATTCAGTATCAAGAGATCCAGACGATACCGTCTTAAGGACATAAAGGCCTTTTTATGTCGTACAATCAGCAGCGGAACATTCTCTCTTAAGCTGATGTTTACAAGAACGCTATAATTAAATCAGAGTCCGCAGTGAGAGATAATCTTTCCAATGTTTTCTACACAATACCTACATACATCTCTCTATAAGTACAAGCGAAATCTGCACCATTCCAAAATCAACATCTGAAGCAATAAGACCAAGTTGTGCGCGGTAGTTCCAATTCCCGACGGGCTGTGCCCCACAAACCAACTGCACTTGTGCCACACAATTTGAAGAGGGGTATCTTTGGGTTATTATTTCTCCATTGGCGGGCATCATCATCCAGATCAAAACAATTTGAGGACCAGCTTCTCTGTACCACGTGACATGACCATGGAAGGAGTATCATCCGCCCAATCAGTCAGTCCAAGACTCATTCAATGTTGCAATGCGTCTTGGAAATTATAAGTTAAAAAAAATTCTAGAGACATGAAAAGCATGTCACCAACGGGACGTTTCATAATATATAATAGTATTTGAGAAAGACATGATATAAATGTGGAGTTTTTAGACAAGTGCATTATATCAATGACAATGTTGCTACTGATCTGCACACACACGTGCACACATAAAAACATGCACACACACGTGCACACATAAAAACGTGCACACACGTGCACGCGCGCACACAAACGTGAACACACACAAACGTGCACACACACAAACGTGCACACACACAAACGTGCACATACACAGGTAATAATTTAAGTTACGTCCCATCTAGTTCTTAAGTCTTCCATGGTCCCCACTAAACCAGAACTTCCTTCCACGTTGCCTTGTCTAATAATAGCTAACGTGCCAAGGTCACACTATGTTGATTAAGGAAAAAAAAAATTCCACAAAAGCAGATCCATAATTCCTACCGACTGAACTAAAAACCACAATCAAACGTTGCTACCTTGTTTTAATGGTAAACAATCATCGCCGTGCTATGAAAATAAACCCACCGGAATAAATATTATTCCTGGAAAGTGTCAGGTTAAGAGGATTGATACTGTTGTAGGACACATTGGGGACCGCACAATGTAACTTTGAAATGGACATAATTTGTACTTTTGCCAACTTTCGCCTCTGGTTTCAGCTAAACAGCACGTTTTTACGAATTCGATCACAACAAGATGACACTGTCAAAAAATTGGGGTTCTCAGTTAAAAGATTGTTAAGTATTCGCTTCTCGTATGACGCGATTCACTAGAAATGACATCCTTCTCCAAACCAATTTGTTTGATGCGCTCGACTTCATAATATCTGTCTTGCGATTCCTACAGTGTACTTTCCTTTTTACTGTATTATTGGGTACTTTTCTTATTGGATTTATTCAATGTAATCACGTCCTTTACTGATACGATATCGAATGTATTCTGACATGATCATGGTCTCCAATAGCAACAATAAACGTGTTTTTCTTAAGCTAATAGATCTATTAACAACCTTACCAGTTTAAAAGCTACAAATATCCACGAGGTTATCAAAATGAATAGAGCCATGGGCCTACAACTAAAACCCTAGTCCTAGGGCTCAAACCCGTTTCCACCGGTTCAACATTTGCTAGAAGTATAATCCACATAGAGTGAATGGGTACGAGAACAAAAAAGCAACCATAAACGTTCGTAGGATGTCAAACTGAACAACCTTCGCTGACTGAGTAGCAGTTCTCCGTCTTGAATTTCCAAAACAGTGAAAGTTATTGGTAGCTTGCACAGTTCTGTTGACACAGAAGTGCAATTGATATTGTTCGATCAATCAGGCGAAAAGGTACTTTACAACACGGTAACAAGTCATGATAAAACATTTTTAACTAGGCCTACTGTAAAGTGCGCCAGTGTTTATTAAGTCTTGTTGGGATCAGCATGGGCGTTACCGTTCAGAACAAGAATTAGCAAACCTGAAGACACTAATTAGGGTTTTGGTATCAATTTAACCTAGAAAAATTGCAATAAAGGTACATGGGCAAATTGCAAAAATTACCACATCTTATCATTCTTTTTCCTTAAGTTCCTAAATCGAGATGTGCTTTTCACTCTACTCGTACAATTCTTTCTTGCACATCAATGCTCGTTTCCTGCTTGCACACGGTCTGTCTTGCATAAACAATCCACTTTAGGCACATGAAGGTCAAGCAAAGTCCATAGTATATGAAAGATTTTCCAAGTTAAAAAAAGGCTAACACTAAAAGGCTCCATCGCTTTCCCTAAAAAAATGACCGCTGAATAGTGAAGTTTTCTCAGCTAGCAGAATACCACTCGATTATTTTAAGCTAACTTTGCATACTATGCTTGCAAAGTAAAGCATCTCTTCGCTGTGTCCCTTTCAAGAAATTAATCTGGCATTAAAGAACGCCTCCAGGCATTGCTTTGAATGCGACGCAGTCAAGTAGCAATGGTTTTTGATTTGAGAATCAGGAAAGAGAGTGCTACTTTTTCAATCTAAATCCAGAATCAGTTTTAGAAAAGTTACTAGACACATGGCGAATATGTTATCATAGTGATTTGAACGCTGGACCTGCGCTTTCCAGAGTGTGCTCTATCACTTGAGATATGGTAAACCCCGATGACAACAAACTCTACTCTCTAGTAACTTACTCGTTTCCAATCCTCCACTGCTTGAGAACAACAATGAGCTCTCCTTACCTTAGTAATCCAGCCTTCACTTCATGACCTGACCATGAAAGGAGTTGTCCAAGGTAATTAATAATTGCGACGTATTGTTGACATTAAATATCTGAAATGCTCAGGTTTGAAAAAAAATACTTACAACAAGAGCAGAAGTCTTTACAAAAACATTAGGAAAAGTAGAAAGTTGTTTAAGTTAAAAGACCACTGATCAAGATGATTAGCAAGGTAAGGTAGCTGATCACTCTGCTACAGATCTTAACGGATGTGACGTAGTCGAGAATCATGTGCATTGAGCCACGGCATGGTGAAGTAGGGTTGTCAGCTCCTTTTCTCGCAGCCATTATCCTTCCTCAGCTAATACCCCGTAACCACTGATCTCTAAAAAAGACTGGATCGAGCCTCCCATTGTTTCCAACTTCGGAAAAGTGTAGTCACGAGTACTGGCCCCCATTAGTTGAAATAGCGCGGGAAAGTCCGCCATGTTGCGTCACATTGTTTACAAGCTTTGTGTGATGGGGACTGAAATGGCGTCCAAAGTCTGACCTCACTTTCAGACGGAAGAGGCTCGATCCAGTGTTTTTTAGAGATCAGTGCCCGTAACCGATTTTAGTGCTTGATGCGCAGGACTTTCAGATTGACGGCCGAGGACGGACTTAAACCACCAACCCCTCTGCTTGCTGGGAAACTGCCTTACCGAGAGTAGAAAATATTTCCAGTTACAGTGACCACTCAAGTGAGTAGCCATTCAGTAGAGTTGCAATTTAATACCGTGGTCACTTAGTGAAGTGGTTAGTCATCACTTATGAGTGAACACTAGTGCCTCATATCTCCATATTTAACTCTTTGCAACTGAAGCAGTATATTAATGCCGACAAGCACAGTGACTGTCAACGTCTCGATCGTAGGGAGAAATACAGATTAATGGAGAAATAAATATGCAGCCCTATTATCAATTAGCTTGACAGAGGTTTATCCTGCATCTTTCTTGTATTGGTTCTTGGGTTCGGCATAAACGGAACCAAATCTGACCAGCAAATAAGCCAACCCAACCAATACGCTATCACGCTTGCTAAGTCTTCAATAGTTTGAAGGGTTAATGAATCGGTCATATTCATGAAGTGACAAAAACCAATCGTGAAAACATAGTAAACCTAAGTTTGACCCAAAATGAAACACAAAACCCTATTTTAAATTTACACATGCATACCTTTCGTCAAACACGGTTCCTTTGTGTAAGATTTGGTGTCAGGTTTTGGTTTGCTTTTACAGCTTGTTATAATTCTAACACTGTACTGCTATGTGTACATCTCCTGTAAAGTTCTCTTGCTTTACTCATTCTACATCGTAATTCAACAATAGACATCAATTCATTCTCTTAGGGAGTATTGACCTCTTGATTCATTTGAAGAATGGAGTGACTAACTCTTTGAAACCTACGGAAATTTTCTCGAGTCATACACAAAGCACGAGAAACAGCTAGGACGAATGCAGCAGGGGGGAGACGTTTTTACAAGGGGGCAACGTAAAACTTGCGATATGAAACTTTATGTACCAAGTCATGTAAATTTTCTGCATGCGAGAAAGCAAGTGTTAGTATGTGTTGGGACTTTGCCACCACGCCCACTTGGCTACGGGCCTAACCAGATTCCTCCGTGAAGACGTTAAATAGGAGTCGCTGCGAGGAAAAAGCCCCAAGATGTGACAAGAAACGTATCTGTAGACTAAGTAGTTCCACCAGAATCGCATTTGATGTAATGATCATTTTGCTAAACTGCGTCCAATTCTTATTATGATGTACACCCAATGTGCAATTTGATATTGAGTTAATAATCGACATCCCCCAAACCCCAAGCTTCTCACCTGAAGGTGTATCCCTTTCGACCAGTGTAATAAGTGTAATTTGGTGGAATTTTACATTTTTCGAAAGAGGAAATTGTTTATTCTCTTGGGATATCAAATTTGGAAGGGTGGACAAATTTAGAAAAACTATATAAAGAATGCAGTCCTGAGATACGTCAAAATGCCAGTAGTTTTCAGTAGTGAATAAGAAACTGCTAAGGATTGTAAGAAATCTGATATATACACTAAGACACTTTTAACCTCAGGTGCACAATCTCCAGCTTTCTAAGGGGTATGAAAAGTGCGGGGCACCTACTTAATGGAGGGGTGTACGGTCTATTCTTCTACAAATACAATACGATAAGTTTAAAGAGAGACGCGTGGAGAGAGTTTGTGAGAGATATTTGCATTGAAAATGCTTTCTGGGTCCTGGAGGCTTCATGAAACCCATATGCCCACGAATACAATGTGACCCAGGGATAGACCGCTAGCTATATCCCCACGGGCCCAGAGCTGCAAGGGCACGGGGACGTTGCCCTCCAATGGTTAAGTTTGTAGGTGCATTCTCGGACAAATCCGAGCGTTCAAATCGGTATCCGATTATTACACGACTTCTAGTTGATTTTAAATCGCCTCTGTATTCAATTACAGGTGTTTTTCCTCCATCAGTCGCCTCTTGGGTAATAGAAGTTATTACAAAATACAGGAACCGTCCTCCCCCCCTGCATTACGCTGTCAGCTGTGGCCCTGTATCCACACCCACTCTAATCCACTAATCAGCTTGCATCTCCTCCAAATCGAAATACAAGTAAATAATCAGCCAGCATAACAGGTCTATGAAAGCAAAACTCATCGTAATATCATCATATAAATCATCATTTTACAGAATTTGTAACTACATATAGCAAGTAAAACACTGCTCAAGACGATAGGATACTGATACATATTCCCTCAAAAAGTTCATTTCGTTGATTCAATAACGTTATACATTCGTTGTACTTCCTTTGACATAACCATACACGTGCTTTCATAAAGATATCAAACAATGAGTCTTTATTCCTATTGCCTAACGTCTTCATTTAATCTAAAAACGAGTGTTTTAAATCCGTTTCTAAACATAAAACGCGTGACAGTATCTTCCGTCTCAAATATTTGGTTTGGTGTCAAAAATGTACCCTAACTCTCTGCTCTATACTTCTGAGCCATAGTGAAAAGCTATCCGGTACAGTGTGCACACGGTATTAAAAGCTACACCACTTGCCTGTATATTAGTACATGTTTCAAAGCAGATACAATATCGCGATTCCATTAGGATCAGTTACCGTATGTTGTTCATCTGGATTTAAGCGGCCATTAGTAATCAACCCTAATTACGAAAATTGATGTAGCCAGTGTAAACAACTAGGTATAGCACCCTAGATCGATGCTCAAAACAGGTGTGAAAGAACGCTTGAACTAGGAATGATATATTTGTGACATTCATATGAAGTGGGGCTGGAGGGGGTGGGGTAGCAATACTTAATTATTTTAAACGATTTATATATCTATTATGGCATTAAGCGGGGGTAGGATCTGAAAACAGGTATTTCATCGACTACATCATCATCATCATCATTATCATGCGTTTAACGTCCGTTGGATTCTTTTGAGGGGGTGGGATTATCTGTTAGCATCTTGTAGCTTGTCTCCATCCGTCCCTTGTACATGTTCCCCTATAATGCTTCTCCTGATGGAACACCTAGGAGAGATGTCTATTTCGTTGATCATCAATTGCAGTTACTCATGCAGTAGAGACAAAAGCCGTAAAATATTTCAATACTGCACCTCCTGCAGGCTCTCCACTTACATCGAGCCCGGTTAGCCCGATGTACAGTTTCTCAGGCCAAGCTTGGATTCCTGACCAGATTCCTCGCCAATTGATGTGCACAATGGTTTGTATTTTTATCTCAGCCCACGCTCAACGGCTCAGTGGACAAAGATTCTAAAAGCTGTGGTTTTGCTGTTAACATGATGCTTTTATAATTTAAAAAAATTAGCGAGCAATCTTCATGATCGATCTGACTATTAAGGGGTGTGATATCAGTAAACGCGAAGAAATGGCCAAAACACTCGGATTGAATTAGGAGTAAGAATACGTTGATGCTAGTGAACCCTTCTGCAAACTTTATTTCCTTAGTTTCTTCTGAGTGAGGCAGTTGACGAATTAAAAGGTTTCATTAGATTTGTTTAAGCCTAATTGAATCTTTCTATTACTACTTCCTCTTATGCAAATCAAAACTTTAGTGGGAAATCGTCTTTTCACCGTAAAAATGATAACTATAACTTATCAGCAGCTGAGAAAACTGAGACCTGACGTGAACAGGAAACACAACGAAAGATAACAATATATTAAAACTCATTCGACCACTTGCTATGAGTTTGTATCACCGTCCATGGTACTATTGTAGGCTGTATCCGCCTGCAAGATGCTGACAAGAAGATTACCTCGCCATCCCCGGCGATGTCTGGTGACCGCAGTAGTACTTGCATTTAGAAACTGCAGACCTCAAAGATATGCTAATTAGCACAAACTAGATTAAACAAGTGGTGGTATTATTCTGCTAAACACTTACCAGATCGAGTGTCCCTTTGATTATCATTGAAACGGTGATGGATTCTGTTTCTGTGTCGGATATGGCGATTCAGAGCATCCGGGTCGCGCTTCTTATGCCTGTAACGATGATGCCTTCGCAGTCTATCCTCCAGATTCCAGTCGTTTCTATCATCATGAAGTTCGTCTAATATATCTTCGACTCGTTGTGGAATAGGGTTTAACGAGTCAAAGTCCGGATCAAAGTCATCGTCAATTCTGTCTCTACGACGATCACTAACTACCTTGTGCCACCGTCGATGAGATCTTCTGGGATGAAAATCCCTTTCGTAACGATCATACAGTGATTTATATGGTAGAGAATCATACCTCCTTGCCTCAAGATACGATACTTTCATAAAAGAGGATATTCCTAAGAGGTGCAATAGTAAAACTAGTGAATCCATAGCGTTTAAAAGGCGATGAAGATGGTCTATGTCAGCTTTCCAATTATATACAATGCATAACAACTTGTGTAAGTCCCAACAATACCAATCGTCTTTGTCTTTGCCTAGTACAATATGTTTACAGACCGTGGAGATAGCTTTCAAACTTCAAACATTGTTAGTCATCGAAATCTTGGTGATTAAATAATGATTGTTGTCAACACAATTAGCTCACTGAGAAAGAATTTTAACAGAATCGTAGTCACTGCCCACACCTCCCGAAACTGTTGCTCTCAGATGACTTCTCCAGTAAGAGTTTTATAGGTTCCTTCTTTAAAAGCCGACTGTGAGAGTTTAAGTTAGCATAATCTCAACAGTGAAGATCGAGTATACAAAGCTAGTGGTTATCCCCCGACAAAACAAACTGGGTTATCCCCCGTGAGAAAGACAAACAAGAAGAATTTATAACTGCGGAAAATAAAAGTTATGGTGCAGATGACGTCGTTAGAAGGCGTGGAGCAAGCCGGAATAAAGTTTCATATGAGTATGAAACGGCTTTAAAACCAGATCTGCAGTGTGAATAGCGTTTAAACTAGAGGTGTTTGAATTTCAAAAATGGCCAAAACTGTTGATATTCCTTGGATCCTAAAGCTAGGATCCAGCATCTAATTATAAGGTTTTGTTAAAGAAATATAAAACTTTGAAACTTGGTATCTAAGTGCAGGGAAAGGGCAACACCCTCAATGTTGGCCATTAACGTTCTTCCTTATACGGCAACATGAAAATGTAGCATTTTTCCATGATTAAAACAATTTCAAAATCGTGACGTCACACTTTCACTCCACATTCAGTGCAGGATTTTTTGTTCATGAAAACGAAGCTTCACTCAGTGAGGCCGGAAATATATATAAAAAAATTGAAAGAAGTAAGGGTAGGCTTGTTCATAGCACTTAAAATCCTTTTCCACGGAATCAGACTTATTAGAGCGCACCGAAACGCATCGTCTCTTGGATATCACTTATCATTTCCCCACTTAATGTTATCTACAAGAGGTAGTGGTAGTTGTACAAACCGTGACAAAATTTTTTCAGGAAGAAAATAACTCAGAAAAATTAAAATTATATTTAACTTATCTTTTGTAATCAAGCTAAACTCGATTGACAACATTAGAGGCAGAAAATACATTTTTAGTGTGATAATTTGATAATCAACATCAGTACATCCACTGGCGCACTCGAGGGTAGTTAGGCGTACGCTCCATAAGAAACCCTAAAATTTTTTATAGCAGTCAGTTTGCTGAAACGTAGGGTCATAGGACCTACAACATCGGACATTGAAACATGTAAGATTCCCTAAATATCCCTAAAAGTTTAAAAATATTGTTAAGTTTTAAAACGAGCATTTTGGGTACTTACATGTCAGACCTCCCTACTGCAAAGCAGAGAGGTCTAGAAAACAAATAATACCAGGACTGGACAACCCTTTCATGTGACTAGTGTCTAGCGTGATTTGTTCCATTTTCACCGAAATATAGTAAACGTTTAGTTTCTATTTGTCCAGGATTGTAGCATTTTCAAAGGTAAGGTGTGAAAAATTCAAGCTTTTGACCTCTCCCTAGTAATAAAATGCTTAAAATTTCACGGAAATGTCCCAAGCCCTCCCCCTCCCCTAGCTAAGCTTTTTTAAGGCCTTACAGTTGGGTCTTTCCTCTTTGTAAGCTGATGGGTATTTACGCGCGAACAAAAATGGAATTCAGCAGCCTGATATATTTTTAGGCAGTCCCATACTCCACTACAGAGCGTAAGGGGTGTGACGTGGTAGAGAATCACATGGCGGCATGGCAAGGTAGCGTGGCCAGCTCCTTTCCTCGCCGCGTTGTCCTTCACCAGCTGATGCCAGGTACCCATTTTACAGCTGGGTTTGCAGTAGGAGTTTTCAGATTGATGGCCAAGGTTTGACTCGAACCATAAACCCTCTGCTTGTTTGACTAGCTCTCTACCAACCGAGTTAAATCGCCTCCAGCATAATTGCAGGACATTGCATTTTTGAGAACCGAGGTTTAAAGGACTATTGTTATGGTAAAAATATTTCAAATGTTAACAGTAGTATCTATCATGCGGGACAGTTTTTAGATCATTTTGATTGTAGCTTTTACTCATAAACTGAGACTACTCGTGGAATATTTTGCTGAAAGCTGCACAAACCAAAGATAAAATTAAGAATGGACCCATAAACCCGGGGGAACGAGAACCTATTCCTAAAATTGACGAAGGGATCCCCCGACCTTTATTCATCTGATTTAGGACAAGCTGAAAATCTTCCTATAAAAGCTTGGGCCTGAATATCCACCCTAGGGCAGGGGCTTTAATACAATCTGTTTTGACAAGTACCTTTAGTTAGCTGCAACACCTGTGGACACTAGAGTGGATTCGCCTAAACTGACTGTTCCATGATGAGTGGCTTTTGTCGATGGTTCAAAAACTATTGATGCAACCACCCCGAAAGAGAACTTTACGGTGACCTCTTAACTTTGTGAAAACAATACGTTTAGTAAACATTTGAAATCACTTCGCTCCTCTTATTGTCCCCTTATTGCTAAAATTAGCGATTAACGATTTGGGAACGATCTGCTGAGCACACATCGATATACATCTTTTTAAATTTTGGAGCACTCCCGTCTTAACTACTTGTTATTTGAATCCGATTCATTATCTGATGAACTAATCAAAATTAAGGACATTTCCGAAAGACCTTTTGCATAGTTGAGTATGAAATGCAATAGCATTGCAATTTTGAAAGAAATTCGTTTTGCTCCGAAATGAAGTTCTTCGAGTGCAATGGATACGTAGAATAAAATTTGTATGGAGACACAGAAAGATGAATACGACGTCAGTGGGAGAAGATTCTCGCTGGCAAAATGGTCTGCGAAAGCAAGAAACCTACGGTAACATAATGTAACATGACAACAGATAAGTCATATCTCAAGAAAATCGCCGACAGATTAACCCACTTCTTACAGCACGGTTTCAAGTGGGAGACAGCTGTATTTGGTAATCATTGTGCATGGGCGTAACATGAGAAGAATCATCATATTACTACATCGAAGGATCCTGGTAACTAAGAAGTCAGAGCCAGCAATGTCTAAAAAACAATGCATCGAGCATATTCCGTCTAAAAGTGAGGCCTGTCGCTGGACGCCATTTCAGTCCCCATTACACAAAGCTTACCAACAATGTTACGTAACATGGCTGACATAACAGCGCTATTCTAACTAATGGGGGCCAGTACTCGTGACTTCGTTTTTTCGCTGTTGGAAACAATAGGAATCTCGATTCAGTCTTTTTCAGAGACCAGTGGTAAGAGCCCCATTATGCCGCCACATTTTGCGTTTCCTAGAGAACTGTTAAGGACTTGAGCTATAGGGATTTGGGGAAGGTTTTTTGCCCCAACTCTGTTTCGATGGGCTGTGGCAGGTCTCTCTGTGCCTTTTGAACATGGGCGACAGAGCCATTGAAACCGAAACGGAACGGCATTTGACAGTGTCACAGGGAAACATAGTTCTCTTTCGAAACAGGAAGATTTCGGGAATCTGCCAATGCGGAAGGAGATGCTACATATACGATATTAAAATATGTTTTCAAAGTGATAAATTTAAAAAATGGATAACACCACCACAGTCGGTGTAGCACTAGCATATGAGCTATGGTTAACCCGATGATCACACAAATGGTATTCTCTAGTCACCAGACCATCTGTTAACTGTCCAACAGTGACGATCGACAAAATATCAATGTTGGCAACTTTGAAAAAATAAAACGATCATATGCTCCCGCCTCTATAGCGTCGGAATTTGCCAAATATAAAGTGACGTGTGTATTAGTACTGATCGTCTCAACATAGAAACTTCTCTATCACTTACCGTTGAATATTCGGCCTGCAGTTTGTATCACGCTTAAAACATGTTTAGCTCCTACTTTCATGTGCTTCAATAGCCAGGGGAAAAGCTACTGATATGACATCTGGAATGATCAGGGGGTATGCAATCGGTGTTACATAGGTGTAATAGATACAACTATCTGAGAAGACCACTATGACCCATACTTGGTAAAACGTTTCAAATCAACCTACATCTACTATTTTGGGAACGGTTACGAGAGCGTAATCAATGGAACACGACTGCAGCTCCCGTTAAAACTGCAAAATGGTCAGGATGGGATGGAGAGGAAAGAAATGGAACATGTATGATATTTCCCAGGTCAGAGTTTCTCAAAGATACCTAGAAAATGTACTTTCGCTACTCCCGTCACGACTTGCACGCTTTGCAGACTGCCTACAGGCCATCACGGTTTTGTGTTCACTGTTTGCAAGATTCTTGCCCGGTTTTCACAAGTTGGAAGTGAAGTGGTGTTGTAAAAGTAGGAAGTGGAAGAAAAGGAAGTAGCGTATGACGATACATCACTCCATACACCTTTACGTTATTCAAGACAAAATTACCAGATGGTAGTAGATGACAAAAGAAACGAGTTGGTCCTAGGGCATTCGTACAATGTGAAGCGAGTCCTATGTCAATCGAGCATTCCTATGTCAATCGAGAGAATCTTCAACAGTTACCAGCACTTTGTTTCGAACAGGCGTTGAAACGTTATGATTTAAAAGTAAGGAATTTAGTGATGAGGCATTTTTATTATTTTCTAGATTTGAATTTCAGTACAAAGGATGAAGACAAAGTAAGTACTTTATTTATCCTTTTCTTAATTAAAAAGTAGTGTACTCTACGGAAACTGAGTAGATCAATTTTTCATTTATCATAATAGCTGAGCTTTAATTTAAGGTCTGATGATGTTGATGATGACGAAATATATCTCATCATCATCAGTTGTTCTCCCTCAATATAAATCTTAACATTTTAGCTATTTTAAATTTTTTATCCATTTCACATCTTAGCAATTTAGTGATTTCCTTGATTTTGGAATTTAAAAATTCTTAGCGGTTATTAAGATTGATTATATGGATATGAAACTCTCTATTATCATTTTTACAATTAACAAACATTAGCAACTACTGCAAAATTACTACAGATATTTTTAAGCGGCGTAGAAAATCAAATCATTGTAGCGCGCAACCTCGCTAACGAATAAGTTACATAACAATTGATTAAGGATATAGCAATATGGGATCAGTCAAGGGTTAATCATGAGGCACCATGCAGTTATGACGTTGACACTACAGGGATATTAGAACTCTATTGTTCTCAAACAATAGGATCTGTTGCGCTTGTAGGTGGTAAAGAGAGGGTCAGCTATTTTGATGACGTCATAAATGCATGGTCTCTTACGCGCTAAGAGCTAGAAAGTAGGATACACAAAAACAACAGTTACACCAAATGTTTGATTATCATCTATTTAATTCGATTTTCAAGTGGTGGAAAAGTCACAGATGATATTACATCTGTCCTGAGGCTGCAAATTTAAGAGAAAGATGCATTAAAAATTGCTTTCACATTGCATTGTAAAACAAATACCTGTATAAAAAAATTAAAATTTCTCAATAAAAAGGCAATAGAATCTTTTCAAAGGAAATTGAAGTATTCCAAATACTTAAATAGAAGCGACTAGGATTAATGCTATCTTGGAGATGGCTCGATGCGCCCAACATGCGCCCAACCCGACATGCAGTTTAGCTTCATAAGTGCAGCAGGTGCAAAATGCCCCTATTCCCACTTTGGGTCAATATGGCTTGTTATGATCCGACATTAAAGCTGCATGGGGGAGGCGGGGTGGAGGAGGTAAAAGTACATCTACGCACGACCTACTATAATGTTTCCGAGTTTGTTCCAGCCCACAGGCTGGGTTTCGGTGACTTTTAATGGCTATCTTTGTTAAATGTACAAACAAATTTAAGAAACCTTCTTAAGATGATTGCTTCAGGAAATAAAGAAAAGGGGATATACAAAAACGTGAATGTCTTTAGCTGGCCTAAAACATCCAAATTCTGTAAAAAGCAAGGAAAATAAATGTAGAGCTCCGGTAAGAGAGATAAAGGATTTTCAGGACCAAAACTTATGTTAAATTATGAATGACCAAGAAAATTCGTTTCCGTAATACTTGCGTCCCTACTTTATCTCACCATCGGGGTACATATTGAGACAAATGTGTTTAATTATGTAGCTTATTATTACGTAAGAATTAAAAAGTGAGAATGTTCATATTCTAGATTGCAATAAATGATATATCCAAATAAATAGATTTCTCAACGTTCCATTGCCTCTATTTCTGACTACTTCCTGGGCCCATAACAGTAATGGAGGACTTTTAAGGCCAGTGCTTTCTATCGTTAACATTTTGCACAACGCACTAGGTTAAATTGGTGGTAAGATAAATCAGTTCCCTTTGATACTTATTATGTTCTCCCTTCCCCGTCATACTTAAATATACGACCACTTGTATTATCATAACCATAGCCATCGACTATGTAACAAAATAGTCTTACCCTGGCAAGCGATTGACTCCAGATCTTTCTTCATTGTTACTACCGTCTTCAGCCACCAAGTGGGCTCTAAGTCTGGCACTATGGAATCCAGTTTAAGTCCTATGAGAAAAGAGGAAAATGCCATCGATTATATCAAACGGACTTTGCTTTATTCCTTGTATCCGGTTAAATTTAGATTTTTCCTTCAACATACCCTTTCAATAACCAAAATCGTGTGAGTAGCGTGGGACAGGCACTATCACAAATTTTAGATTAAGCTTCCCGTCTTCAATCCGATTAACTTCCGAGTTGTTTTGAAATGAGTATTCCTGCATATGCAATTTATCAATACCGTATTACTGCATTCATTGGCGCTCTTCAAGTTATCAAATACCTTGGGCTTGTTCTTTCTAAATTTCAGACCCACCCCCACCGACGTACCCAGTATCCCCATATAGCGCTTGCAAATTTAGAATCATGGCTTCTTATTTCAAATGCAAATATTGCCACGCCCAAATCAGGGCGAAAATCGCCAAATGCTGCACTTCAAGGGTCATGTTCAACAATTGTCGCCCAAATATTAATCCTAATGTTACAAACAATTCTATTTTATTTTCCTTTAGGTTACAAAATCTCCGAATTGGCGATATGTCTCTAAATCTCGTAACGCTGGTTTCAGTGTTAATCTACAAGGCACACTCGCTTAAAACCTTTTTAACGATATCCTACCGGGCTCAAGAGTCATCGTATTCCAAAAATCAAAGGTTATCAAACAGTCACCCCTCGAGGTCAGCCACGCTGTAAATATCACATAAACAGACTTCATTTTTATGAAGAAATGATAACTTAGCCGTTACCATTCCTACCAATAAGATAAAGATTAGAGTTATCGTACGTTGTGCAAGAAGACGTACTTCTTCAACCACTACTCGGCATGATGCACAGTACCTTTCTCCCTAATTGCAGATTCTGATCAGTAATATGAAGCTCTCCAAATTTCCCTAAATGCGTAAGTCGCCCTACAGAACATGACAGTGTAGAGAGTATCATGATAAAGTGGAATGGAGACATCTGCAGAGAAACGTAGGGAGGAGGAGGTCAGGACTGATAACGCAAGTCATTAACTTCTTGGAGGTCCAATTTAGTGCATTCGAACGGGAGTTGTACTGTTCTATCTATCTGTATATGAAAAGACACTGTTAACTATTCACCAATCTGTTTATATTTACCAATGCCTCGCGTAACACAGGGGTTGACCCCCTGTAGGATTCCAAGGCCCTCCACGTCTCCATCTCAACCAGAAACTTTATTTCACTGAATGATTTATCCTAAATTTATTTCAATTCGATTTATGGTTGCGAGTTGCCATTGGAGTCAACTTTAGAAGAAAGCTGACAAGGAAGTTTGTGTAATAATATCCGGGAGGGGGAGCACAGCGTAACTACGAGTTGAAGAATTAACTATCATCTTACAACTTTTAAAACAAAGCCAAAGATTTATCTTGAGGGCAACTACGGCGTCCAAGTGACAAAATTGAGGAGAACGGCTCGTGCCCAGTTCCTTAGTGACATCCCTGTTTTTAGTACGAGTTGTGTTCTGTAAGTTTAGTACGTTTTTCAATGATGGCAAATATGTTGTTACCAACTGACTCCATTGGCAGCATTTATAAGTCAACTATAGTTACATAAATGTCTACCGGATCTTTTTACGGTCTACAGACGCTTAACGTATAATATGTCGTGAACCATCGAAGGTGAGATTGTCATAAAGTTACGTATGAGGCTGGTACTTCTACAGGCAATATTCTATTGATGAATTTATTTACAACCTGTATTTACGCCGTGAAGATTTAAAGCTGGCCAAATGACGCTGGAGAAACGGAACACACTCTTTTGTATGATATGAATTATCGTTCAAATATGAATTTTTGCAGCTTGGCATACGATCAAATCTTTGGGTTGACAGACTACTTATTAATGGCCAGGCTGTCCAGCATATGGTATACTAACTTCTATCTCGACGGTTACACTATCATATCCTCAACAGTATCAAAAGATACAGATTTTTCTGAATACATCTTTTATAATCTAAACACAACCCAATATGTCCTCCTAATCACGTAAAACAGTCTTCTAACGTACAGTGAGAGGCCAAAATTTCACAGCTAATCATTTTGCTTTAAATTATAACAATGTGTCAAAAACATCTTGGGCATGTTATCGTCTCAGATACAAATACAACCTGATGCTATTTACGTGCCATCTTCCTATCTTACTTCAATCTTAAATATAATTAAAGAACGATACTGACCATATGTCACCAAGAAACACGATGTTAATACCGATAGCATCATGCAAGATGGTGACACGTGTTATTATCGAGCCTAGCGACAACATTCCTCGAATCTTTGCCCTGTAGCAAAACTGTTGAAGCATTTTACCAGACAACTTCCATACAAAACATCATTAACTATTCTACGTGATTGACTGTAGTAAGAAACCAATCAATGCAAAGAATATCGAGATGACGGGCTTCATGGCATTGAAAGAAATGTTGATGAAACACGAAATTTTTCCTTTGACGAAAATCTGTTAATTGTTTGGGTGCCTGGGGATTCCCAAGTGATGGAATCAACAGTCACATCATAACTTCGCTTGATTTTGCCTTTATAGGACTTCTCATAAGAGCGTATAAAGCAAATAGCTTCAATCACCCGAATTCTCAGCACCACTTACAACCTAATTATAAGTTTCGTTATCAACTTTATCAGTGCCATTTCCATATATATGTACTCAGGCAGACACAATAGCAATCATGAAATACAGAATAACTCGATAAACATAAATGATGCATGTGGTGCTAGCGGTGATCCAATCCGAGACTCGTCGCACCGAATAAATAAATATATATATAAATAAATATACATATATTTATAAAAGATTAAAACTGCGTAAAAACGACATTATCATCTATATTAGAACTAGAAATTGCCTAGAAACTACAATCATTAACAATGAAATATGAAAGTTTCCCCAACCCCGTTCCAAAATATTGTTCAGTTTGAAAACGAGCATTTTGGGCACTTGCATGTCAGACCTCCCTGCTGCTAAG
>JAAAKL020004053.1:0-21724 GCA_010016065.2 Carybdea cf. marsupialis auct. non (Linnaeus, 1758) | reverse complement strand
TGCTGCTACTGCTGCTACTGCTGCTACTGCTGCTACTGCTGCTACTGCTGCTACTGCTGCTACTGCTGCTACTGCTGTGGAGAGATGCAGTAGTGTTCAATACACTGATATGCCTTTACCCAATTGATAGTTTAAAGGATGTTACGCAATAAATTGATAGTACAGAATACAACTTCTGGAGAGGTGCTCAGAGAGGCTTGCTTCTTCAACAACTGCATAGTAGCAAGCCATACTCCGTGACAATTCAAGTATTGTTCACTTTCACGTTGCATGCATATGCGGTCTGGAAGTATCTTTTTTCTGAAGCCTTATCTAAAAGCTCTGGCTAGCGTCACATTCGCATGGCTTATGTCTCCTATTTGGACTTTGGTGGCTTATTTAGCCTTTTCTCGCTCATATTAAAACCCGTTATGGCATGTTCTAGTTTATGTTCTTATCACACAGAGGTTAGCTTATCGATTCATTTACTTAAACTCTTTTCTTCTTTGTAACTAATTCATATGCTGCCTTCTTTGTACCTTTCTCAATGTTTGACTCTGTGTAACGAGACCTCTTATCCTTAGTTAATACCAGCCTTGACCCCCTTATCAACAGCTATGACTCCTTTAGTCCTCCTTATCTCCCACATTTGAAAGGATTATTTTCCTCACGTACATGACTACGTTTCATAAGATCTTTAATTCAATTCCTAGAAGTCGAGTTAGCACAACCATGTCAGTCATACTTCAGATGATATTAGTATAGCTCTTTATGGGTTCATCTACGACAAAAAAAAATTTCTGGTGCCATTGTCAATATAGGCCTATATATGAAGTATTTGCAGGGCCGAACCTTGAATTTCACCACGTTCGCATATGCAAACATTGTTCTGCCAATGTATAGTTCTATGTGGTTGATGTATGTCGTACATCTACTTAATTTCCCTTCAATACTTCAAAACCATTTATTAGGTTGGTGACAATGTCTTGCTACGAAACACTTGACCACGTACATCATAGAGATAGGTCAATCCCAATCAAGTTCTCCATAAACAGTTTTGAACCCTATCTCTTCCCCTTGAGGATTATACTTTAAACCTTCCCCTCAACGGAATGATCCTTCAGAAGATGTACAAAAGAGCTTTATCCTAACGTGTACGTTTGCTTTGTTTTGTATCGTGAATGAATCAGCGTTTTGCTTCCACGGCGAGCTAAACCAAAAATCCTCCAAGTAAACCGTTTATTTACGGCGAACCTCAAAAAAATTTATCTGCCTGGGTGATTAAAAATATAAATAGCAAAAGATCCTTACATCATCCCCTGCGATTGTCGTGGCGAATAGGTGCTTGTTTATATGACAGTTATATCTTTGCTGGGATTTTCTTTGGAATAAGGAAGTTATCTTAGTTTTGAAGGACGTCTTGTGTCCCAAGGTCCATTTCGAGAACAATATCATAATCTGTAACAGTTCTTCCAGAAGTTTCGATTCCGATTTATTTAAATTTTTGTTCGGTTCCCTTTCAAGCTTCTATGCTGGACAAGTGGTCTTAATTTTCTTTAACAATGACTGGTGAAAACAAAATGTTGGAACACAAATTAAGTTCGACAAGAGTCTTACTGGCACGAGTAACGAGATGCATTCGTCACGAAATTGGACAAGAACAGTTCAGTTTTAGGGAAAACTCAGGAACTGCTAATGCTGTTTTTACATTCTGTGAAAGATCTGGGCAGGGGTGTGTTTTATCTCCGGTGCTCTTCAATGTCTACATTGAAAGAGTGATGCCAAAAAGCAAAGGGATGTGTCGTGGGAGGTCACAACATAAACAATCTGAGATATGCTGACGACGCAGTTTTGATCAGCAACAGCACTGAAAATCTTGAAGCCCTAGTAGACAAAGTAGTTACAGTCAGCAAAGAAAAGGGGCTAAGCATCAATATGAAGATAACTGAGTACATGGTCATCTGGAAGAAAAGACAAAGTGCACGCTGCATGATAACCATCGAACAAGAAACAATCAAGCAGGTTTCAGAATTCAAGTATATGGGCACCATAGTTTCGGAAGACAGGAGATCTGAATGGGAAGTCAAAGCAAGAATTGGAAGGGCAAAGGAGGGATTTTCCCGACTAAAAAGACTGATTACCAACGCCAAAATGAGCTCATCCACTAGAAAGAGGCTGATTGATGTCTTTGTTCTTCCCATTCTGTTGTATGGTTGTGAATGTTGGACGTTGACTACAAGCTACTCATACTATTCATTTGTAATTTAATTTTTGGCTGTAAACATGTTTGTAAATTTCAAGAAGGAAATGTGGCATAAGAGAAAGAATTCTCTAGTTTAAGACACGTTCTAAAGAGCACTATCTACTCTCCCATTTGGCCTAGGTTGTAATGGTAGAATGCAATTAAAAAACTATACCGTTGCGGCAGTGTTTATACCATACTCGATCCCTCTGAAGCCATAGATTTACCCAGAGCTATAGGGGAGGACGGGGCTCATTGGCCTGTCCCAAAGGGTCACGTTTGTAGGGGAATTCGCTCCTCGAGGAACACGGATTTGTTTATAAGTCAGTGTTCGATTGATACTCGACTTCTGGTAATCGATTTTAAATCGACTTTGTATTCGACTACAAGTATATTTGTCTATCAGTTGCTTCTTGCTTAATAGAAGTTATCACAAAATACAGAAACTGTGCCCCCCTTGCAATAAGCTGCCAGCTAAGGGCCTGCATGGACTACAGAGGTATAATTTGATGTGTATTATGTAACTACTAAGTGTCTTGTATTAAAATCAATCCTTTGCAAAAGATAATCCTAAACTAAGGCCCTTGATCCGTAAGCGAGTGATACATTACACTTCTCCAGAGACTTTAATTTTGACTTGAAACAACTACAGCATGGGAATATACGTTGGCATATCTTGAAATATTGAAAAAATTAAAATATCTTAATTGCCATGGGAATACTTTCATATTATGTTTTCTCCGTGCAAATATTCGAAAACTAAAAATTGAAACAGAAAACAACCCAGAAACCAGAAGCTGGTTCAATCAACTGTTTTGACGATTGGTCATTTTACCCAATTCCAACGTGCATCCCAATCACTACAAACGTTCTGAGCTGTGTGGGTTATTTCGGCTTCAGTTTTTTATCATGTGGCCTCAAATTTAATTTGACGTCACACATGCCGTGACGTAATACACAATAGAAGAACGAAGTAATATCGTTTCGATAATTAAATCACCCGTTGATTCTATCAAAATATGGCAAGAAATACTGTTCCTTTAACAAATTGAAGATTTCATTATTGATTTATTGTCGTAAAAGGCCATTTTGAAAGTTTTGTTTACCTGAATGCAAACCAAATTAGCAGGTATGGATACATCTGCTGTCAAACGATCTGGTGGCTCACAAAATATGGCTGCTACAGTAGATGAGCACTCTGTCTCCCCTAAACAGCGGAATGGCCGCTTCAAGAGAATGGTTAATTCCATTATGACACAGTGTGCCTGGGCGAAACATGCTGCCAAAAGACAGAAGAAACTTCAAGAAGAGGAAGGGTTTACAACAAGAAATAAGGACGGAGAAGAAAAGCTGACTTTCAATTTAAACGGTAAATATTTAAC
Source organism: Carybdea cf. marsupialis auct. non (Linnaeus, 1758) (assembly GCA_010016065.2). Lineage (NCBI taxonomy): Eukaryota > Metazoa > Cnidaria > Cubozoa > Carybdeida > Carybdeidae > Carybdea > Carybdea cf. marsupialis auct. non (Linnaeus, 1758). The sequence continues at coordinate 18,121 of JAAAKL020004053.1, read as the reverse complement.
GTCACCAATCTAGTTACAGCATTTGTAAACAATAAACTTCATATCTATCAGGACGCACTATGCCAGGAAGCAATGTTATTGCAACAACTTTTACTCCTTTTTATTTAATGTTAACTATTTTACAAATAACTTTTTCAAAAGTTTGCATATAGTTATTGGACCTTTCAACGCTTTCCGCTATTCAGACGTGTTGTCGAAATTATGAAGAACCATATGCTGAAGGCTTGAATGTGCTCAATAATACAGGATACGGGATACGAGATTTTGAGTCGTAATCTACTTTTGACAAATTTTAACCAAATATTGTTAACCAAACATGATATGAGTTTTATTGGATGTGACATTTCTGGCGGTAGTTTTGATGCAAGATACTCAAACCAATAAACACACAAGAAGAAGAAAAGCAAGACGAACTAAATTTACCGGCCACATAATAAATCTGTAGCGACTGTCCTTGTAATTTTACAGGCCCCTATGTTATATTACGTTCAAAGTATGTTGAATGAGGTGTTCCAAGGGAAACACTTAGGAAAATGTAAACTTGAATTGGACTGATATTTCAAGTTCAAGTAGGGTTTCAGCTACAAACCGTTATTTACGTAAAGGAGAAGCTTTCAAAATGTGCATTGCTAAGTGATCATCCGTAATATTTTTAGTTTATTAATCAGTAATCAATCAAATAATAAAAGGATGGGTACCAATCCTAAGGTGCGAATTCTAGGCATTATTGCGGGTTCTTCGGCATCTCTGCATGGTCATCCACTTACACGCAGTTTTTTCTAGATTCCTCTCCAATGCTACTCTAGTACTCATTGAGTATCAATGTCAACAGTTGAATTATGGCCTGCCAATACAAACGAAGTACCTTCTTACTCTTTTTTCTGGTCATACATAACACTGGCTTTCTTCGTATCACAGCACTGATGTGAAATATCGGTAACACTAGCATTTATGAAGACAGACAAGGAAGAAAAGTGTATTGCTCGAAAGTCAGCTTGATTATGAAGAGCTTTTTCACTTGGTTACGTTAAAAAGCAGCTGCAACTCCTGCTCCTGCTCCCCTAAATTTTTATAGCTCACTTTGTAGGGTAAGTAGCAAAAGTGCATTGTGTCCAGACAACCACTCACAAAATATTACCGTAGAACATAAAATTGGATACACAAAATGCAGTTCCGAGCTTACAGGTAGTAAAAATTGCAAAGTTCCTCGCTTCATCCTTAACGGTTGGATCTTGATGTATAACTGAGGTCCCTTCACTCTAATTTCATGCAATTGGAGGGGATGAAGATGTAACTGAAGTGCATTTTATAGTCATGCGGTTAATACCTTGCCACCGGGGCGATCTAAATATTTTGATCGCCCTGCTTGCCACCAATTACAGATTAACTGTTTCACTTTACATTGTTAACGGTTTGATTTACTTTTATCATTATTTGATTTCGCAACCTTCATTTTTAGCTTTCAAAGCTCATGTTCAGACGTGCGGTAAATTATCGGATCAAGCCATCGCTATATTAAAGAAACAAGGGAAACGAAGGACAGATGAAGAGGTGCAGATCATCCAGAAGATTGTTTACAGATTAAAGTGCTTTGATCGATACCCATTTTACGTGAAGCAAGAGTTAGCCAGAGTGATCTACTATGATAAATTTGAAGACAATAGGCTCATTATTAAACAAGGTAACTAGAATCCCATGAGATTTACTATCAATCGAAAAGATAAACCGATTTCATAGCATCTTAGAACCTCTGCTTATCGCAAGGTAGCAAGGGGATGTTATTGCTCTCAATGATCTGATGTTTGAACATTGCGTCAAATATCGGATTCATATTGCTAAACCTTTTCGCCAGACACTAGTAACAGGAGTCGTCCGGACTATAACGCAAAGGCAATGAGAGGATTGGACCATATTGTTGCCCATTCCCTGCGTATTTAGACCACTATTATTGTTCAGCAAATTGATGCAGGAAAGACATTTACCGAGGATTTTTTGAAAATTGAAAATGCAAAACATCTCTTTCTATGCTAGCCATGATAACACAGTCCACTATCGAAGGATGTAGGTATTCTCTAAATAAATCACTGAGGGAGTTTTTGTTCCTTTGAAAAACCTGAGAGCGGTAGGATGGTGTTCGCTTGACTGCCATTTTATAAGGGAAAACCAGAAATACATAACAAAGAGGAAAGTTCAGACTCTTTCCTTTTCAGTTTGTTTTTTAAGGCGATCTTCGTGTTAGGTTTGAGTAATTCTTATTTCAGTTTTTAAAGGTTTCGGTTATTTGAAATTGAATGTGATAGAAGGTGTTTAATAAAAAAAACTATGACCTTCGCTTTCGACTCGCCTTTTAATAAAGCTGCATGTGTCCCGTTGGTAAATTGCAAATCCAAGTAAGGAAACATGTTTTCTCTTACACGTTTTTAGCAGTATATAGTGGCACCGCGATACACTATATCAGCACTGTTGTGTACATAAACATGGGTTTAACTCCTCTTTTCAGGTCAGCCTGGAATTTCTTTTTACTTCATTGTCTCTGGTTCAGTCGTGGTGGAAAGGATGGAAATCGATAACAGAACTGGTGAAAAGCATGTTCAGGTGAGAAATGTCTGATAGGAGTACCTTTAAAATTTGCAGATAAACAAGCAAGATTTGCAATTATTTCTGTGTTTTTTGTTTACTTTTTAAAATCATCCTTCTTTTTAAAGATAAAGCTCTTACTGCTGTCCAAAGTTACTTCTGTAACGCATACAGCTGGCTACACCTATATACATAAATTATTTGAGGCAAAGTGACTTACTCGATGTCACATCGAGGCGTCGGAAACCGGGACCGAACCTACAGTTTTGGGTACTAAAGTATCGCCATCTCGACCTCCTACCTCGAATTACTGACCTAAAATTCTATCAATGTAATTGTGCAGATGAATCTCATCGGGAACTTTAAACAAGTCGAAGATGTTTTGTCGATGTCTCATCAGGTTTTCTTTCGCAGTATTAGATACGTGTTGGAAAAACAAGTTGTTCTTCAAGGTAAAAGTAACCGGTAGAGAAAAGAATACGTTTCTCGTTACACTTAAAACGCCTCTATTTTACATGTAGAAAGAGATATACCTATAATGGAAAGAGAGTTATTGGGACTACAATACAACCTTGAGGTTCACAAACTTAGCATCATAAGTCTTGAGGATATGGTCCACGAAGGCACTTTTCAACTTGTAGTAATCAAGGTAGAAAAGCAAGAGGAAACGCAGGAAGTGAACTAATAGGTTCATCGAGAAGGGTTAATGTGAAGTGTAATTCGGCCATGTTTCATTACCACAGTAGTAAACACAGAAACTACGCCAATTTGTGACGTCACAGATATGACTTCAAATTGTTATGGCTTTACATTATCATAAAAGTAATGGATATGATATTCAGAAAACTTGGTGTCCATCACAACCTGCAGGAAAATAGAAAGAAGATATTTTATCTGTGTCTTTCTCACAGTTACTTTTCTGAATGAGAGGGTATATGGGAGACTACCCACGCACACACCATCATACTGAATATTTGATACTGGACCCTCGCCAAATTCTATACTGCATTCAGTAGAATTTTAACAAGTTTGTGTAGTACCTTGTACATGTGTCACAGAATAAGCGACAAAAGTTTCATTATTTAGTAGGCACTGCGTAAATAGTACGTAAGGTTATGATTGACTGACGTCATGAATTTGATAGCTGGTCTTGCGGAGGCATGGAAAACTTTGAATTGCAAGTTTGCAATAAAATCGAGCTTTTTTATGGAAGGATTGGATGATTTTTCAAGATGTTGCCCCCTCTTTCCAATTAGATTTTTAAATATTCCTGTGAGGAACCGAAGCCCTATTGCAAAGTCCCATGCAAAACCTTCGACGTCCACGTACCTCCTCCCCCCTTCCTCCATCACTCAGAAATTCATGCATACGCTACTGATAGTAATCCTTTCTTTGTCATGCCATATGGTCGGACAAGAGGGGTTTCTCTCAGGGTAGTGGATTTGAAGCCTATCATTGGAGAATTGTGACAAGTTTGGACTTCCAGGCAGTGGCGATATTAAAGGGTGCGGAGCCAAGGGCCCAAAATGTTTGCGGTACCTATGACGTCATGCATTGCGAGGAAGTTTAGACATGACCGTGGTGCGGAAGTTCCAAAGAGACTGTTTTCCCTCCAGTTGGTATAGTTTAAGTGTTCACTTACTTCCAAGTGATTAATATGAGCAGTTAGACACAAACTTTTTCTTAGCATTAAAGCGCCCCCCTCCCCCCCCGCTACTAAAACCACCACTGCTTCAAAGTCACCATAAAGAATATACGATTGAGTATCGACATATTGCATATCTTAAAAGGTTTTTAATCTACGGCATTTTTCACTTTGGCGTGGATATTGAGGATATGGAAATTCTTTTCAGCTGTAAAGTAGTCTGAGACTTGCCTGTTTGTTAAAAGAAAAGAAACTCGAATCTCAAAATCATGGTGATGTGTCACGAAAAGCTTGAAGAAGCTACTCCAAATCGTGTCTACCCCCTCAGTCCAATCTTTTGTGCAAACGTCCTAAATAGTTCGGATTCCTGCACCTTCCAGCTGACTAATGTTTGACACGTTATATTTGGGTTAGAATAGCTCAAAAACCAACGGAAAAAGTTGTTAAAACAGAAAAAAACACAAGTTCTGATTTGGACTCCATGATGCTTTTCAAAAACTATGTAACTAAATCTTCTTGCAGACATGCAAAAGTTGTCACCCTTGTTAAATGTAAGAATAGGATGTCCTGAAAAGGGACGCTGTTGAATTACGCTGTGGAATCTTAGAGAAATAAAAGTGGAAATATTTTAACTCTCTGGAGGGAGACAGGTTTATTCTTTCGAAAAGATTTATGCACACCCAAAGCCAATAAATAAAGATTTATCAGTTGTGTTACCGGTAATCTCAAACGTGAAAGAATTATGAACGAACTGTCTACAATAACGCGATAAACTCTACGTCGGGAAATCTGAACAGTATCTTCAGATCAGTCTTTTAAAGACTGGCTTTAGCAGACAAAGAGACAGCATCAGTTATAATGGATTAGGTTATGGACAGAGACGGCTATCTTCACACATTATCGAATCCAGAGATTTACGAGAAAGATGACAGTGATCTAAACCTCAGCAATGGTTCTGAGGTGAGTTCATTGGTTAATGGGATCTTTAGCTCCTATAATAAACTCGCAATGGAGTCACGTCAAATGATATATAGCACGCAGACTTTCTGTTAATTGCACCTGTCTGGATGATAAATAAGCACTCAACGACGATTCACCTGCTTTGTTCGCATTGATAAACCTTAAGACTAGAGTTTAACCTAAGAACATTTTTAAGGTTTGGGCCTGGAAACCTTTCTGCGTTATCATTCTTTTTTGTTTTAAATGATTACCATCCATGATGTGAATTGTTGATGACAGTGCATAGCAACTGGGCATTTCCCACTCAGATCTTTGTCCTCTCGGGCTCATTTTGTTCGCATACTGGCAAACCAGACAACTACCATTGGAAAAAGAGATAGAGCGTTTGCTACCCAGACATTAACCACTCCGATTTATGTAAAATGGATACTTACCACTTAGAAAATTCTAAAAGGAGTTTATAAAACGGAGGAGTGATAAAAAAAGTAGTTTTTGAATGCCAGTAATAACCTAGGACATTTAAAAGTGACATAGTTACCACCTTGATATCAGGATATAAAAAACATATAGTTTGTAGAATATTACATTTGCTGAATATCTTGTCCTTTCATGTTCAATATGACCGATATATTCTACATGTCAGGTTTCTTAATTGCGATGCTCAAGATTGTAATCAGTGTGGAAATAATTCCTTTAGTTTGTAATTATGGTGGGCGGTGGCTGTTTGCAATTGGAAAACAGCACCAGCACATTTGTGAGGCTAATAATCTTATAAAGTTTAAGGGTTTTGATAGCATTTAAGTATAATAAATCGTTCTGTGATTTTACGTAACGTAGGCCTACATCACGTCCTGGCTTTCAATCATATTCCACAGTTCCTGTTACAATTGTATCGTTTGAAGAGATCTATTTTCCTTGGGGTTATGAAGAGGAATTCAAGAAAATATCTAAAAAACACTCATTTTTTTTTATCAAGTTTAGCATATCGTTTAATCATGAAACAGATGCCCATCTGTACTGTCGAGAGGGGGACTGCAAGGATAATGGTCCTTCAAGCCCGGTCGTGGAGAAGCCTATATAAGTTGATAGAAAAGTTATGACTAACATTTTAGATATTAATTTTCCTTCCCTGGTTCCTTGCTGGCTCTCGATATCCTTGACATAAACAAATCCAGTATTCTTAAAGGATAATGGCACCTTTCAAACTTTCAAACATTTTTCTCCAGAGAGTTGGTGAACTCAATGCAGGGGATTCGTTTGGAGAAATGGCGCTTCTTCATAACACCAAAAGAACAGCGACAATCTTGTGCAAAGGAACTTCCGAATTTTTACGAGTAGATAAACCAGACTTTGACGAGGTAAGATCTACGTTTGTTATAAATTCCTTTACGATTTTGAATATACCATTTAAACCGCAATTTGCGCAATGTTGCGATGCTAACATAAGTACCACATGCCATATGTGTAACGCTTGTAAACCTTGAGCTACATAAATACCCGCACGAAACTCTCCAACTGATTTCTTGGATGACTTTCAATGCGCCTCTGCTCTCTGCTACTGCACTACAGGCCTATTGGATGTATCATGAACAAATATAGTCGAAAGTTCAGAATTGAGCTTCAAACATATATGCAATAGTAGAAATGTGGTAGAGTCTGATATTAGTAAACTTTACATGCAATGTCAGCTGACAACAACAAATAACATCAGCATGTGTTAAAGATTCCTTTTACTGTCAAAGATTCACTTCTAAGAAGTGCATCATGTGCATATCGCAATTTCCCCCATTTGGGGAATCCTCTTTTGTCTACGTGATCCGCTGTGGTGACTGGCAAGCGCTTTAGGTCACAGCCTCATTCTCAAGCGGAGAAGAGAAAGGATAGGACAATTTACGGTATTTAATTGATTGTGCATATACGTAAAAAAACTAAAATGTAGTTAAATTTCATTGGCAGATATTTATGCAATTTTCTTCGTATGATGAATAAAGAATCTAAAATAGTCTTGTGTCAGTAGCTGGTAAGAGTCGGAGTTTTAAAGAGGTCACGGATTGTGTGAAGATAAAGAAGCTACCGTTGGCAGCTAAGTTTATGCATTGACTCATTTTGTTATTTTCCAACTTCAAGTTTGAGCTGTAACCAGCGCTGTTATTACTGGGTATTGCAATAGTGCATGACGCCAAACTTTTTGACTGCAATCCCTGTTGATCAGAAGACAGGAGATAGATATTATACTGTAATTAACTTATTATAGCTTACATAATTTATACTTAAAATATGTCTCCAATAAAGTGCTGCTACAAAAATTATAAGATATCAGCTTTCAGACATATGACATAGACAAAACTTATTTAAGATCTGCTAAGCATTGACTTAAATATTTTCGCATTTCTATGCCTTATCCTAACGGCCCATTGACAAAGCATGTTATCATTCCATTAATTTTTCGCTCCTTTATGCCATTACACCAGGTGCTTCGAAACAGCCATCAAAGAGAGTGGGAGATTCGCATACGATTGTTGAGTACTCATCCTGTTTTCGAGGGATGGACAAGTCGTGAGCTTAAAATTGCCAATGGGCATGCCAAAATGAAGAACTATCCACCGAACACAGTGAGTCAGCTTTGTATCACATTACGATCAAATAGATGCTTTTCAATTTTTATCCGTGCATTATCTATAAATTATGAAAGGCTTGGATCCATTAAATCTTTTATTGTTTTCGCTGTTAAATTCATTAATTCAAGTTGTTTATAATTTTAGTGATAGACTGTAGAATTGCTACATTTCTACACTGGTCCAGTACTGTTCCGAGGGGAGTAGGAGGAGTTATCAATCCTGAGCCCGGACAACGTAAGGGGACCATACGAGTTAAAAGAGATATTTAGCGGGCCTGGAGAGTGCAATGTATTTTGGTCCACTGCTTTGCGCCCAGTCCCTTTTGCCGTCCTTGGCTCTTGAGGGCTCTGCACTTACTAATGCTGGCTGTTACGCGGTAAGTAGAGGACACTTTGTATATACAAAGTAACCAAATGTAGACCACAGTAGCTAATATTCCCGTAGCAGATAGAAACAAAATGATGTATTGACAATATACAAAGGCATGGTCTGAGAATTAAGTTACCTTAAATCAATATTCTTCCATGGTTATAGAATCCACAGGCTTCAGTTACAAAGTAACGTTTAGATTAAATTGCTCCCGGAAATTTGTTCAGTATCTTGGTCCTAATATTTCACCACATGTACAAGAAAAAGACATTTTATCCGATACGTTATCGGTGTTACAGACCCTGTTAAGCCACGGTCGACTTTCTAGCAACAAATAATAGCGAAGCTCAAAATTACTGTTATGCCTATGGTAGCAATGAGTGCTCAGTACTAGGAAAGGTTTTAAGTTTTGTCGTTCTATTACTTGACTTCTATTACTTGATTTGACCAAGTGTCCTAATGCCGTCACTTGATTGTTTCTAATAATAGAGCTATCATTGATTTTCATAATGAATCAATGACATAAATCTTGTTTTATCTTTTAAAAGATAATACTTTTGCCTTAGTACCAAACTGCACTTTCCAGGGTCTGTTTCTCTTAACAAAATTAAAGCATTCTGTATTCTTAGATTAAAACTTGTCTGTGCCATTGGTAAATGTTTTATTAATTGCCTGATCCCTAACTTTAAGGATTCTATGTTTGGAAAGAGAAGCTTAGTATTTCTCGCTTGCATGGGCCCTTTATTGTAATCAGCCTACAGAAAAAAAAATGTCGTAAAACGAGTCGCAACTTAGTTTCCAAAGTAATCCCTTGCAATGTATGTTCTTTTCTTTCACGTATCAAAATATTGTCGTAACATGAAACATGGCTAACATTACAAAAGATATTTAAACCATCTGTTGTTACAATTGTGACGCTGGAACAATTCCCTCAGCCTAAAAGTATGGAACATTTTAGTACATGAAAACTTCCACAGGTACTTCCAAGATAAGTATGGAAGCGACCCACCACCATAAATGTGGCAGAAATATTGAGGAGTCCACATTTTAAAACATATGAAGTGGGAAAATCTCGCCCACTATAATTAGGTGACGAAGAAGCTGTTGAAAATTTGCTTTTCATAAACGGCCCCTGACGCACATTTTGACATAAATGAAAAGCTATTTTGATCGCACAGTATTCAGAAAAAATATTTTGACCCTAAACATTGGGGGGCTTCAAACCCCTAGCCCCCCACAATTAGGCCTCTGTGATCAAAACGTTTTCATAACCAGTTAACTAGTTAAATGGTATCTTTTGAACTGTGCTACAAAAGATATAAATTTGTTATCATGATTTCGGTTAAGGCACGAAATTCTTTCCCTTGTCGATGACTTTGTCTCGTTGACCAAGTGTAGCAGTCACCAAAATTAAATTGTTTGATCCAAACTGTCATAGCTCTTTCACTCTGCTACATGTTTACTCTCGAGTGTTTTGTTTATGGAATAATGTTGCTCTTGACATTCCCCTTCAATCGAGTTCTCTGATCTTCGAAACTAGTATCATGGAAAATAATGCCAAGGTTTTCCCTATGGCGTAGCCAACTTGGGGACCTGTGCGTGTTAGCCCCACCTACCACTTTCGAATGCGGCCATATGAACTTATGTTCTTAAGTACATTAGAGAGTAGAAAAGGTCAAAATTATGAACAGTGCCCTCCACCCCCAAGAGTTGGCTGGCTATACCTTTGAATTGGATAGGTATACGGCTTTAATGCCCAAATCGGTTCGTAGTCCATCAACCTGGATAGATATTGTTGACTTTATAGATCTGGGGTCACCACATTGTATTCAAAGGGGTCACTTTGCAGAGAAATAGGCAGCAAGGGCCAAACCCTTTTGCGTTTGATGTACATTTTGCATGGCATGTCAGGAATGCAGTCAAGTCAGAGATTATACGGCTTTTCGTTGTCTTTCGTGCTTCATCTAAGATTTTATTGCTAAGTGTAGAAAGTTACCTTGCTCAGTATTGTACTGAAAAGTGATAAAAAATATTAATCATTTCATTATGCGTCTGATATTCACGTGTAACCGAGTGACGCATGAACAGACTTCACAGGACAGGCAATAGTTTGGTGCCCCCTGCTCTGGACCTATTCCTTGAGTTTTGATCAGTGTCTTTACTGTTCTCGGTTTGAATTAAGAATGAGCAGTTACTGAAATAATTTTGCACTCATGAGGATAGTCGCCGTTACTTTTCATTGTCATCCTCCGTGTTATTTCTCTTATGTAGTTATATTCTTCTGCTGTTTTAAATTTAGTCTTTCATTTTACAATTCCGTAACGTTGGACTCTGTAAATGAGTAGAAATAACTGGCTAGAGAGAAAAATTAGTTGAAAGGGATATCTGATGGACTAGCACCTTTGTTATGGGATGACATCACTGTAATGTTTTCCGGTCACTTAACGAAGTATTGTATTACTCTATGCTCTTGGTTTCTGTTGCATTACACTTTTCCCTTATTAGCAACACTTTTATTCCGCCCAACCTTATGCGTTCCTTAATTCCTTAAAACACAACATCAAGCATCGCTTGAGTGTTGTTTGCTTCCACTTTGTTACAACCAAGGTTCCAGGGCTAAGGCGTAATTTGCTTTTAAAATCATGAATTCTGGTGCGTCGATTAAAGTAGAGATCTTAAAAGGGGGTGTTCCCTAAACAGTAGATATAGTGCGCGCTTTTTAGCTATCAAAGGACGTTGCTTAAAACGTGCTTATTCTTCTGACGATTTCGTCCTAGTGCTACTGCTGAGGGGTTACTAATGAAAGGCTAGTGTTCTGTTCCTATCATCCGAGCAAAGGACATTGATCTGTCCCCGAGACCACATTTCTGTTGTGCTAATTCAAAAATTTTGCTGAGTAAAGTAAAATATGTTTCTCTTTGTTATACAGGTTGTAGACTTTATTTTTATCAGTAAAGAGCAAAGTGTATAGGCCTCCTCTCTCTCCATGCAGGTTGTCCTTAGTCAAGAAAAGCAAAGACCAGACCGCGTCTTCTTTATCGCATCCGGTCATTGCAAAGTTGTCCGGGAAATCACATTAGTCAAGACGTACATTGCACCAAGAAGAGCAAGATACCTCTTGCCACCTATCAATGTCAAAAGCAAGAAATCTGACAAAGACATCGAGCTTGCCGAAGGTAGTCAGTTGGAGACAAGGTACCTGACAATCGCTCATTTGAGCAGTGGCGACTACTTCAATGCCGGCGAAAGTTTGGATGGAATTTTCGTTCTCAGTGTTGGAAGGGTACGACTACATTTTCAGGGTTTATTGTCATGAAGTAACTGTTGTATATCCTTAACAAGAGGAATAGAACAAAACATACCTGTGCTACCATATTGATGGGAAAAAATGAACATCTACTTCATCTCAGGAAATTGATAACCAGTAAACACCGAAAAAGGTGTTTTTGCGCTGACCGAGGATATACACTTCCAAATACGTTTCAAGTAAACGCATTCATTCTTATTACAGTTCTTCGAGACGTTCCAGAATCAAATAAACCTTATAAAGTGTACTTAAGTGTGCAAAACATTCTGCAAGAGAGTTCTGTAATTATAGACAACATACGCTAATGCAGATATTTAAAGATATAGACTTTCGAGATTTTTTCAAAGCTGTTTACAATTTTGGTAAGGAAACCGACTCTATTCAAGAGCGCAAATGTAGGAATGGTAGAATTTGTTAAGCAATTTATCTCACAGTATTTCACTAAATGACATCAATAATCGTAGTAACTGTTCCTTACTCTCAACCACCTAGATTCATAACGTTGCTAACCGAAACAACTTTCAATCATCCCTGTTCCTAAGCCACTCCTTTAGACTGCATCAGATTTTCTTTTGCAGCCTTCCTTTTGCTTTGTTACCCTTTAAGTTTTTCCAGTATAGCTAAACTTTCAATCTGTGGTCCCATCATTGCATGCCCTGTTGATACTGCTTATCTTTTCTGGATTTGGGTAGTTCAAGTCTTTAAGGTTTTGCTTCTTGCAGCATTCTTTCAGAAAGATATTTCTTATGACTTGTGCAATTTGCAACAAGCTTCTCCGAAACCTGACCTCTCTTGTTTCAATGCACTCTGTTTATTTGCGGAATTAATTTAAATCTTTGACCTGTAAACAAGGGCGTTATGACCTTTGAAAACGAAAATGAAAATCCCCAAATGGCCACCATTAATCAGAAGTTCGTTAATAGCGCAATTGGAAAATATGTAAAAGGGTAAAATAGGCTTACATCTTTTTTCATAAAAGATATTCTGGTATTTGAAGATATTGAAGATCGTGAAGTACGGTTTGATTCGGCCAAGTAAAAAAACATACTATTTAACAAGAGTGGAGTCTTCTGCATGGATGTAGCAAACCAGCGAATCCATTTGCACCGTAGGCATGTATACGTGAGACCGTTTGAGCACTCCTCCCCTCTCAAATATTAGTAAGGGGATACAAACTACCTTTTTTCACTTGTGGCATACACGAATGATTCGAATTTGGAAGTGAAGGCGAGAATTGCTACTTTCAGTGGCGTAGACAGGTAAAAATAGTTGGTCCTGCACTATGGTTACAAAATAGCGAAACAGTATGAAAGTTCAAAGCAGTCTCCTTAGGAAATTTTCAAGCACAAAACACCACGAAAATGATAAAGTGGTAGGCAATGTAAGCAGAAGATTCATTCCGTCACAAAACCCACCAGACTTCCCCTTCATTCACCCAAAAAATGACTTTCAAAGATATTTACTGTAAATCTGATAAAAGGACAACCAGCTTTGGTAAGAACTGTTAAACCCTGGTAAAAACGAGAAGAAAACCTGCACACTCAAACATCCCATACAATCAGAAACATCCAGCTCTTGCTCCCAAAAAATTTGCAGGAGTTGAACTCTGAAATGAGCCAATATAGGCATGCGCATAACTCGCTAGCCAATAGATTCATTACCAAAAGCAATAGGAGGTATGCCATCTATAGAGAACAGGACAAAACTCCTAGTGGTATTTTGGCACTGACTCAGTCATCTGATCAAGGTCTAGGGGAGACTTTTTTCTCAGAAAAACGATAAAATAAGCGAGAGCTTAATATCATGATACTTATTAGACAATAAATAGATCAGCATTTTCGAAAATCTACATATATATATTTGTCAATTTTTTTCAAGGTGTTTACTCCTGCCCAGTAAGACAAGTAGAAGCTCTAGCTACGCCACTGGTTATATTGTTTGTCTGAGGATTGTTCTATATTGATATTGTTAACGTGGCTGCTCGTGTTGATGTCTTTTATCACGATCAAACATTGTCTAAGTATTTCCGGGCGTTTTAGTACGTACAACATCGCATGGTGCCTCCCCTCAACACAATACATACTTCCGCACAAAAATCAGCCTCCTTGATTTGCAGTGAATCCCACTGCCAATTTTTCACCTATCTTAGTAAGACATGGAAGTAAAACATCATCTCTGGGGATTGATACTGAAGTCGTACTACTGAGTACGTTATCAAATTTATATTGCTTTCCGTCTTATCTATAGTTTGGCTTTTTTATTTATTTACAGTTTATATATGAAATTTGTATCTGCTGCATTACATCCTATGGAATGAAAGCATTCTGTTTGTTACGTTATATTTCAGGTTGAAATCATTCAAGTGGGACGACTAGCATTTGCAAGGCATGGAGATCGTGGCAAATGCCTGGAAGAAATGAAAGTCAAATACCTACAGCAAGTTCCAAATCTGCAACAATCTTTTAACAGCTTTGTATGCGATAGAAAGTGGAAATGCTACAAGAGAAATATCGTTAATGATATCGTAAGGAAACGAAAGAAGAGTAACTCGACCCAATCGGGTGACGTTCCTGGTCTTCATGCGTTGGGACATTTTTATCACCTTGATCCTGACGATATTGTTTGATTACCTGGTACAATGAAAAGAAAATTGTAAAAAGAGAAATAGAAAGCGTTTTGTAATATATAAAAGTAATAATATTTTGTGAGTCTGTATCTCAAAGAAGACAATTTGCAGCTTGTTTTGTAACTAAGTCATAAATTTTCAAACTTTTGACTGAAAGATATTCATATTATCCAAAAAAATCGATATTACTTGACGAAAATTCTTCGTCTATGCTTTCGCACTGACTAATATAATGCCTTTATTAAGATTTAACAATGCAGGTATAAAAATGCAGTAAGATTCAACACTGCAGGTATAACAAAGCACTAAGATAAAGGAATGCAGGTGACAATCCGTATTTCGCCCATTATTGATCCACCACAGAGAAAGGACTGGGTCTAGTCCTTTCTCAATGCGATCGACTCCGTAGTCTCAAAAGCGGTGTAATCAAGGTCCCTAGGACGGATTCATATAGAAGGGCAGGGGCGAGGGGCGAATTGGAGATGAAAAAGCGCACTGCCATGATGAATGACTATGAACGTTTTGGGTCTTTGTTTGAGTTGGTTTGCTTTGAAATCCCTATTTTAACCCAACGAAGGCAGAGTCTAGACACAAACTGGTTGTTGTTGTTGTTGTTGTTGATTTTTGGTATTGGGAATTGTCAGATTTACTTAACATTAATTTTTTGACAGGATGTTGCGTGAAGTATCCAAAAATTATTGCTGCTTTTTCATACTATGTATGGACTTCTCGTCGGATACGCCGTCGGAATTCACCAGATCAAGAACAACAGAGCAGCTTGAAGACATAGCCCTCCTATCCTAAGTATTGAGTTTATTCACGGGGCAAGAAACGTATACCGGATCGGCTAAAGTATGAATTTGAATTTACGGGTCGACGTTAGTCAAAAGGTATAAAATCCACCTATTAGAGGCAAAGTTATGGCAAAAGTATTAGCTAGTAGTGAAAATAAAGAATTTTAAACGAAGAATTGTCAAAGATAGGCTTGCCTCTGTGTAGGGAACGCACTTACACTAGAACCTTGTGCAACCTATCTGAGAGGTACCTTCGCCTCAATAGATTACATGCGAGTGGCACTAAACCATGCGATGAATAAATGAAATATCAGCGAATGGAAAGTCCTTAACAAGCCCGAATTCTTTATATTCATATCACTTGCTTACACTCGATCTGTGTCTGCGGAAGGTAGAAGGTAAATACAGAATGATTGGAAATGCAATTTATTACCAAATTCATAGGATAATGATAATAAGCTAACCTAACAGTGATCTAGCTAATCAATATATATATATATATATATGCATATATATATATATATATGCATATATATATATATATATATGTATAGAACTCGAAACATTATTCTTTGTTTCGCTGTTTGGTTTAATCAGTGCCATTTCATTTATATAATGCCATTGCCTGAGTACTAATGAAGTGGCACTGATGAAACTAACAATAAAAATAAGGTTGCTGCTGGTGGTGAGAATTCGGGATTCGGGATCGACTACCAGGATTGCCGACTTTACTATTGCATTATTTAGTGCAATGGTAAAGTCTTCGTTTTAGGTGTGGGAGATCCTGGGTTCGATCCGGACCAGCGCCGTAAGCACTTCATGTTTAATGAGTTCTATACTATGTAATTCATGGCTGCTTGTGTGTCTGCTTGAGTACTTATATATATGTATACGTACACGTACAAATAATAAACATCAAATCAAGTACCTCAAGAATCCTCCATCTTGCGAAAATTGTTCGACCACAAAACTTTCTATTTAAATTTGTCCTAGAATTACTCACTTATATGCTAAGTAAAAACGTGCAAGTATGCGAAATAACAGGAGAAAACTCATGATTGAGTGATACGTGCATGTTAGAACGGGAACTAACATCTTTCAACACGAGTGAATAGGAAATGCGAAATCTTTTATATCCTACGCAATTTACGTTGGTTTGAGCCAACGCCATGTTCATTATAACTCAATGGAAACGATGCTTTCTAAATCAACTAGGAAACTTAGCTTTCCCCCTTGGTTTGCCAAATGCCACTTCAGAGAGAATGAGTTTCATAACCTCTGATTACTTTGAACGAAAGGGGCCCAGGTAATGAAAGGGTTTTGGTCGCATGAAGGAACCCCTTTAGCCTACTAAAGATTTTGGGATGCTACAGGTCTCAGGGAATACAATCACAGCAGTGGCGGTTATGGAGGGTGCAGGGCTCTTGGCCGAAAAGTTTGTGGGACCCTATGACGTCATACATTGCAAGGCAGTTCTGACATCATCGTCCTGTGAAAGTTCCGGAGATACTGTATTCCCTCCAGTGGGTACATTTTAAACTTTTTACTTGCTCTCACCAGAGTAATATGGGCAGTTAAGCGCATACTTTTCTTAGTATTTAAGCGCAGGACCCCTTTGAAGTGCGGGGCATCTGGGCATGGCCCGCTCGTTCTACCCCTAAAACCGCCATTGGATCACAGCCTTGACAAAGCTATTATTTCAAATGATGCTATTAACCATCACTTAGCATAAGGATGATTTCGGAAAATGATAAAGTACACTGAAGCCTACGAAAACTCGTATTATGATGGTAACAAAGGTATAGTGGAAGAAAAGATGAAAGTGAATAGGGCCAGTACATCACTATTTGATACAACACTTACTTTCTATTTTACAAACGAATCAAAAGCATAAAGTAAATACGGGGCATCGGTCTATGATTCCAACAGCGAAAGCGCGTCATCACGAATAATGGCCTCCGAAAAATTAAAATAGGGCGGGAAGGTCCGCAGCGTTATATTGTCTATAAGCATGTTTGATGGGGACTAAAATGGCGTTAAACGACTGACTTTTCTTTGAGACGGAAGATGCTCGATCTATTATGTTTATAGACATCAGTGCATAGGTACTGTTAATGGTGTAGCCATGTGACCATGTTGGATAAGAATCCAAAGAGCGTTGCATTAGCGCTACATTTTTCGGACTGGAGTCAGGTCCACAACGTATTATATAAATTAACTGTTTTTGAAATGATAAAGGTCAACCACCTTGAATATGAGAAGATCAGGAAAGATCTAAGATAGTTGAAGGCCAAATTCCAACCGTTGTCTAACATACCATGCTTCATCTGATGGTCATGGATCGATCAACCATTAATAGAATTTTATTTTGGTCTGCCTTGTTCCAGTTAAAAGCTGTTGTTTTAATATAGTTGATTGTCCTTATAAGGTAGGAAAATATGGAAAGACCGTAGCAATTTTCTGCCATAAGAGCCTGTTGTCAGCCGAAATATTAAGGGGGTATGATTACCATGGGGAAGGGCGAATTCGGATATTTATAATGTTCAACTAGATGCAAGACGTCAGATAGTTCTCCTAGGGAAGCTCAGACATTAAATAGCCCCTTCCTCTCGGATCCATTGGGTAAGTATTAACTGCCATGCGAATACTGCGCGATGACGATAAAGACCAATATATAGGGGTCTCTTGACCTCTTTTTTAACCTTACGGATGCCTATGGAGCGTGGGCGTGGTCTATCCCCGAGCATTTAACTTATATAATTACTTGAATTGGACGCATACATTGCTGTTATATTATTCTATTGTAATGAACCCCTTAGTCCTTACACCACAACACGCACATATTATGATACACTATTGACGAATCAAATAATGGCAGAATGAATAAGGTACACAAATCTTTCTCAGCACTTCTATCCAGGCGAGTAACTTTAGGCGGGCATGGGGAGAAAGTTCTCCACACAGATAGTCTAAATATATGTCCTCTCCCCCTGCCGAAACTCAAAACCTAGTAACTTTGTTCGTTCTGAACTCTCTGATGGTGCCCCTTGACAGACAGTGGAGCAACCTCTTTTTAGCTATATCTCACTTGGTGCTGGAGAATGCCCCCTATTGCAATACCCTGCAACAACAGCGCTGGTTACAGCTGAAACTTGAAGTTGGAAAATGACAAAAAGAGTCAATCCATAAACTTAGCTACGAACGGTAGCTTCTTTATCTTCCACA
>JAAAKL020004052.1:0-21725 GCA_010016065.2 Carybdea cf. marsupialis auct. non (Linnaeus, 1758) | reverse complement strand
CAACAACAATTACAAAAACTAGAGGTTTGCTGGTATGAATTTATGAGGAGCATGGTAGAAGGAGGGTGGAGGCGAAAACGTGTCCCCAAAAGTGATGATACTGATGAGGACGAGGAGGCAAATTACAGCTTTGTGTACTGTAATGAACAAATACGGAAAATTGTTGGAGCACAAAATGTAACCAGCCATGTCAATGCCCAATACTCGAAATATATTGCCCATGTATGCAGAGTGAAAAATAATGCAATCACAAAGAGAATTATTTTTGCCAAAGCAACAAAGCCATACTACCGACATCCATAGGTCAATATTACAAAGTAACTTGGAATGGACATAAATCAAGCAAAGCGTGCAACACAGTCAAAGAAGGAATTCGCCGAGTTAGTGCGGAAACGCATTAGCACGCCTCCGTGATGGCACCAGTGTTTTTCTATGAAAAACACTGATGGCACAGAACGTCGATGGAGGATCTCACAGAAAGGAGATATCAAATAAGGCAGTAACGTATCAGTTCCCTATTAATAACTCACGCACGCGCATTGCATCTGCAGCTTCATTTGCAGGTCACAAGATTCGATGGTAGTCTTGTTTGTAGGCAGGACTCGAAAATTTGTTAGTGTCAGTAGTGTTCAACGCGTTATAGATACTGTAGTTCGGCGGTAGAACTATCAAACCATGTCTTCCTTATTTCGCTCGGAGGAGATGACATTATGTCAACTCTTTTTGCAGTCCGAGTCGGCATTCGCCTGTGTTAGTGAGCTTGGGGAACTGGTGAGTTAAAGATAACATGGCAATTATTAACCTTCGTAGGCCTACTCATTTCACCGTTAGTTGCTGGGTTGCTGTTTTACAATGTACTTACTTTGTTAATTTCTGTAGATACCATTTCCACTACGGATTATCAATTAACGCAATGATTTCGGTTATTTATCGCATTTGTTTTTAATCGAGACTTTCTACTTGCGAGATAAAGCCATATTGCATCATTGATGGTCGATAAACAACAGCGAATGGATTGCTGCAGCCTCTATACCGTAACTATTCCTAGTCAGACAAGGTTTCCGTTCTTGCCGTTTGTCATGGAAAAAATAATTCCAACATGGAAGCTTGCATTTGGTGCTATTGTAAGGTAGTAGCTTTAGCACTTGACGCGATGCTGGGACAGTAACTGCAATCGTAGGCCACGAATGCCTGGGGGAGATACAATGTAAAATAGCTGTTGATTTTGTATCGATAGGCCCCATAATAAATTGCATTTATTAAAGTTATTCTGTCTTAAGCTATAGTAGGGCATTAAATTCCGGTAAATGTGAGCCTAGTCGTAGCTAGACTACATATATTTATGACGTCGACGGGAACTTCACTCGCAAATGTTTTATCACGGCCAACTATCAGTCGTTAAGAGGAGCATTTGTTATTATCATTCAAGAACAATAAACCATTTACCTCAGTCCCCTTGATGTTGTAAATTTAAGCTTATAGCCCAGCCATTAAGGGTCAGGCGTAAGTAGTATTTCTAGTAGACTCACTTTAAAATGATGCTCTGTACTACTATTAGGCAGATGATAAAGCAGCCCTATCGCACTTAACACTCAATGTACATTTTTTGGAGGATATTGGGTTGGCTAACACTCGTATAGTTCTAATACGACAATAGCAATGAAAGTAGGCATAAGCTAAGTCGAGGTATTATTTTAGACGCTGTGGAGTTATGCTGGAAATGTTAGTTTTGATTAATAATCTATTTTCGTAAGATTGATACCCATATATAGTTTTCACCACAGCCCAGTTATACTCGGACACATTTAGGTTCTGTTCACAGTATTTCAGTTTCTTCCAGTTGATGTGCTCAATCCCCTTTTATATCTTAACATTTATATTTTAAGTGCTGTTTTCTTGTTTCGTTTTTCTGCAGGGACTGGTAGAATTCAGAGATGTAAGTAGTAAATATATGTAGTAAATACTCTCTTTACATATTTAGTAAGAGAAGTAAATAGATTAGAATATACAGTTGCATGTTGGATTAAAGAACATATTGTTGGTCCATGCCCGAAAAATTTAACTGAAAAATTGCAGATGTGAAGGAAATATAGAGGGCCCATAAAACGTTTTTTATTGCAAGAGGTAATGAATGGCTTTGTTGCCCTTGGCCACAACCAAGTTGACAAGGGAAACAGTGCTAAGGAAATAAAAAAATGGTGCTTATGTCTCAGTCTAGTCCCAGCTTTAATCAGGTCCCAAAGTCCTTCAATAGGCACATTATTTGCAAGATACTATTAGCTCAGTTGACAGACTGGCCTAACCAATCCCACCTTCGTGAGCGATCTGTAGTCATTTCCCAGTTGATATTCTGGAGTAATTTGACTAGTTTCGGGCTCTCTAGTTTCATGCATAGGGTGTAATATGGATTTAGAATCAATGTGCAATTTGTGTTAGAAAAGCTGGGGTCACTGTTATGAAGAAAAATTTATTGACTGGCTATGAACTATGAAAGAATGTTGAATATATGAAGTTTATTCAAGATTGTAGTGTTCACTGCCTGTTTTAAAAAATACCCATTTAAGTTAAATTGCTGGAGCTGTAAAATTCCACTGTGGTGCATCACATCAGTGGTTTGTTTTGACATCTGTCATGCTAAGCCCCAACATTTTCTCTTCTCTATCTCAGCTATTTTCAGGCCCTCTAAAATGCGTACTTTTTTTATGTCAACATAAATTGAAATCTGATCAAATGGTCATGAAAGTGGTAATGAGCAATATTGCAAAAATTACTTAACATTTTCGTTGTGGGATAGGCTTTGCTGAAATCAAAGTGATCGTTATACAGGATTGGTTGTTTTGTTTGGAGACTTCCACACTGGTCATGCAGTTTTATGTTCAATCATTCAGTCCATTGTTCAAAAGTTTTATTGTAGATTTCAGTGACAAGACTTTTGTTACTGATAAAATTTCCTGTGTGTATTGTGTTCATTTGATATATTGAAATAGTATTTAAATGTTTCTTTAAAATGAAGGCGACTGTGCATCAAAATGTAAAACTTTGCTTCATCCTAGATAGTATCTGGTGAGGTAGATTATCCATTTTGGGGTTTGGAAATTTTTACATAACCTGCTGTACAGTAGTGGTAGAGTGTGAGACTCACAATCCAAGGGTTATGAGTTGAAGCTGATCCTGAGCTTGCCTGCTGTGATCCTGGTGGTACTGTGTTGTCATCTGCTCTCATGAAGTCGGAAAACTATGTTTCGAAGATCAGATAGAGAAGGGACTGCAAGCATGAATAGATTGTCATCTGACAGTAATCTCCATTGTTCCTAGTAGTGGCTTCAACCTTGAACAGGTTGAATAATAAAAAAAAATATTTGGTAACAAACTTTCTGTAAATATTGTTGTACTTGATACCCGGGATTTATGCTCCAACAAGCAATTCCCAACATCTGGCACAACTGTAACTCTTTTACTTAATACCTCACAACATTGAGTGGGAGATGACCATTTGTACCTAAAGTAAATTGCAGGCCTAAAATGTGCACCTTATGATTTTGGAAGTTGTCTTCTGTGCTTTTTTATGTTTAAGTTAGCTACATTTTTTGATTATGGATGTTGATAACTATAAAACTTTGGGTATTTTTAATATACCTTTTAAAAGTCAAATCTACTTATATTTCAAAATGACACTGAGATCTTTGCATTCAGCATAACTATAATAATGCCTCATTTCCATTCACATTTTCCACTTTAGCTAAACCCGGATGTCAATGCGTTCCAAAGGAAATTTGTAAATGAAGTCAGAAGATGTGATGAAATGGAACGAAAGCTCCGTAAGTTTGACTTGATTTGCACATTATGTTTTGATTTTGTTATTATTTGTATCTGATGAACTGATGAAGTGATAGTATTTATTAATTACAAAATATGGGGCTAGATACTTCTCATGGAAACTTTTCTACTTGTGATTGAAAAGGAAGATCAGTTGCTAACTTTTGAAAATTCAACAATATTCTACAGGGCAATATGTTCTTATCTTGGTATCACCCCAGGGAAGGATTGGATAGTTTTGTGTGACTTACTGGATCCAAGTGTTGATGGGAAGGGTTTTAAGCATTCTGGTTGCATGTATTGTAAGCTTTAAGTTATTTGGTACTGCAATATTACACTGCCCAGACCCTGTGTCATTTACAACTTATAAGCACCTTGATTTGTTGCATATGTCTGACAAACTATTACATAAAGATGTGGTTGAAAGAAGGAAAGAAAAAGGGTTGGAATCTATGAACTATATACAAGATCATTGGTTTGCCAAAACATCTAGTCTTATTTGGGATACCAGGATTCAAAATTTCTTTTTGGAGGTGGTACAATGGTATATGTAGAATAAAAATATTATTGGTGTGTTGATAACTAACATTAAGGTTGATAACCTTAATGTCAATAAAAATCCCTTTGTAAAATGATTTTTTTATGAGCCCACTGTGATATTTTTTGCAGTGCAAATACCTTCTCAACAAAATATCTTCTCTTTTAGAAATATCTTTTATTTACTAGTTGTGACACTTGAAATGCATGGGTCTCTTAATTTTCATTGATGAAATCACTGCTGGCAAGGCACGTTTTGACCCCCTTCAATCAACAACACTCAAACATGTCAAGACTGAGATAATGTAACTTAAATGTTCATAAAACAAGAAGAAACTCAAGATATTCTTTGTATCCACAATACCCTTAAATGTTCCACTTCAAAGGGTTTATGGTATACAAAACTATTCTTTGAAAGCTTGCTAGTTACTGTGTGCTAACCACAAGGACCAGGCATTTGGTGGCCAGAATGAAGGGACGAGGGACACGTTTTTTACAAGTAAACTGTCTAATTTCACATGTTCTTATTATCAATTGGATTAGACTGTAATTTTCTTTTCTAAGCAGTTTGTATCGTACAATGTTGTACTTGTTGCTATGGTTTTTCATGTATTGCAATGCTATATCCTGGTACAAATGTACATGTGTTCAACTATGTTACCCCTGCCCTTTTGAATAGATTTGGCTTTACTTTTACTGCTTGTAGCATTTGTTAATGGGTAGGAATATGAGTATTCCTAATTTTCAAAACCATTGTTTAAGTGTTTCACCATCTCTCATGATCTTGAATAATTATTATAAAATCGATAATTTTTTAGTATCGTCACCAAGGCACTTTTAATTCATGTTTGTTTATGTTTGGTGGTAGGATTCTTGCAGAAGGAAATAGACAAGGCTGGTATTCCCATAGTTGATACTGGAGAGAATCCTGAGGCACCCCACCCAAGAGAAATGATTGACTTGGAGGTAAATTACATTTCTGGTTTATTCATGATACTATTTTAGCATTATTTTGCAGATTTTGTAGCCTTGACATTTCTGTATTGGCAAAAATTGAAGTAAAACTGTTGCTCCAGACAAAGTTCTTATTTTATTAGGAACTATAAGTATTAAGACTAGTATTTATTCAGATTGTTTCACTATGGCAAGTGTAAATCATGATGAATTGATATTGTTGTTGTCTTAATGACATCAGCGAAAGATTGCTCTATCCCTGGAAGCACCACACTTGATATTAGTATTGTTGCTTGGAGTGTTAACTTGGGAATTGTTTTTTGTTTAGGAATTTAAATAAAGTTCCTTTAGCGTGTTGAAGTTCCTATGCTGTAGTACAAAGCCAGATATTTCACTTGTCAATAAAGAGCAGGGGTTTTTTGCTACACAGTATGTATGCTACAGTATGTTTTTGAGCTTTAAAATAGTCCATGGATACTATGTAATGTTGTATGCTATATCTGGATACCAATCTTTGTAATTGGTTTTGTTGACCTTCTTATTTGTTTTGATTATTAACTATCTTTGTAGTTCTTGAATGTTTGTTTAATGACTTTAGTGTGTTGGAGAGCATGTTCATCCTATGTGATATGATTGTGTGCACTTTGGTATCAGAAGGCACATGTAGTGGGGTTTTCTTTCCTCTTATTTGCCATGAGAGTGCTTCTTTGGGGAGAACTATATGGATATACTAGCCAACTTGCCACTTAGTTTATGGACATTCAGCATGTCAAAGCAAAAAAGGTAGTGTAGATGAGTTAATGATATTGTTTGTTGTAGTAAGTTACACTGGAACCCATTCTCTGTTTCTGTAAACAGGCACAATTTGAACAATTAGAAAATGAAATGAAAGACAGTAATGCAAATTATGAGGCCTTGCAGAGAAGTTTTCTTGAACTGACAGAACTAAAGCATATCTTAAGGAAGACACAAGGTTTCTTTGAAGAGGTGAGCACTTTGCTTTATTTTTAGATAAAGGAACTTTTTTATGTTATGCTACATTCCCTAATAAAGCAGAGAAGTAGATGACAAAGGTTTGATAACTTTGCTATAAAAGTCTTGCTTCAGCACAATTATACTGAAATAGATGTGTCATCAAAGTTACTTTAGTTGTACCTCTTATTTTATTGAAATGTCTAGCCAAGCATTAGCCTTGGAAGAGTTGACAGATGGTTGATGTTGAAATATCTATGATATTGTCTACAGACCCTCCAAGCTTTTTCCATTTTATTATTTTGAATGAAACTGGACAAGAATTAGTCAGGTATGAGCAACATTATTTCGTGGAAAGCATATAGGGGAGCAACAGAGTGTTGTATTATTGGGTTTTTTGTGAAAGACGAAATTGCAGTTTATTACTTGACTTGAGAAATTGGTAGACCAGTGTTTGCCATAATTTTAAGTATCACAGGAAAAGCATACAGTAATGTTTTAAGATAACAAACATAGAAAGGCAAGTTTCATTCAATAAAAGCTGAATCAGCATTTTGTGTTTTTATCACATGGTCATAGGATGTACATCCCGTTCTGTAGAGCAATGAGAATGTTAGTAAGAACTATATTGTTCAAGAAAGGGAGGCACTTCCTGACACATTCCTTCCAAGCCTGAACCATTTTAATTGTCAGCTAGAGTATTACCAGATGTATAGTGCAATTGATTAGAAATTATGACAAGGACTCCATTTACTATGTCTTCACTCTGAAATCATCTTCAAGAATACTTTAAGTTTACAGTGACTACTGTAATGTACTAAAGCCCTTCCCTGGTGAACTCCCTGCATCCTACATTTGCCATAGATAAAGTTAGTGTTTCTATAATTCTAAGGCAATTAACAGATGTTTGCTGATCATTATTTGACAATATGCTTGTAATGAAATTTACTTCAGTTGCATTTTGATCAAATCCCTTGTTTCATTTTATCGACTTGGTTAACAATACATTATTGGTGCAAGGTCCTATGACATCTCTCTAATGCCTTTGATACATACATTTATACCTTACCTACCTACATACATTCATTGATAAACATGGAACATAACCTATTATTAATCAGTAGTCAATCCAAGATTAACCAGCCTATTTTCAGTTGGCATGATGTAGGTTCCAGTGAGATAAATCATTAGGCATTCTTTGCCAAAGCATCATAAACAGCCATTTGTAATCATATTAACCCTACCACCCTGTGTGAGTTCCACATTCAAATACATCTGTAATTCCTAGAAGATGTATTAGGAGTGACGTGTGCTTGTTCTTAAATTATACATCTTTGCTACATGGAGTAATGCTACACCAAGATCAAGGTTAACTTTTTACACATAGCTTAATTGTGAAGATGAAATTTATGGCAAATAAGAAACATAACCAGTGAATGTACTGCTCTAGAAAAAATCACAGTTATTATGGATGGATCATTCAATGGTGTTTTAATATATTTGTATATATGATATTTGTTATTTATATTATTTTCTGATCTTGCAAATGAGAATCCCCTTCCATAGTATCTAGATTACTTCACGTATCCCAAGACACCCTCAAAATTTAAGAGACTTTAAGCTATATATATACATTGTGATAAGTAAGTGCAAAAAATCTTTCTTGGTAACCCTTAAACCACCTACTAAATGATGTCAGTGCTGGTAACAACAGAATTCAATGATTTAATTGGGGAAAGATGTTAATTTTACTAGCAACTTATGTACAGTGCAACTTATTTGGAGCAATAAAAATCTCGTAGCTGATTTTATTTATAGTATCTCATTTGTTGCTTAATGTTAATGTTATAATAACCTGGTTCTTGGATGCTAATGCATACTGCTTAAGAATAGGACAATGACAATTCAAGTTGCAGAACCTTCATCATTTTCTCACATGGCAGGCAAAATTTTTGCTTTTCCATATTGGAGGCTCAAGCCATACTGATTAATCATTAATTGGAGTCTGGATATATATAGTTAAACTAAGGAAGAAATTTTGATAGGTAGGGGTGACTATGCACTGTAACTGAAAGTGTTGTAAAAGCAGCTGGCATACAATGTTAGGTTGATATTTTGGTGTTGTGCCATAAGAGATTTTTATTTTAGCAGATAACCACATTGGTCATGGTAGCATATTGTGAAACAGATGCAGCTATTGTAAAAACGGCCTTTCTGAGCTGTATTGCTTCACCATGGAAGGACTGTTATTCTTCCCATCAATCTACCCAGAACTGATTGAAAGTATTAATCAGAAGTTATGTCAGCATGTGTGTTAACATTTTTATTGTAACATATTCCAATCTTGTAGGTTTTATCCTAGGTAATAGGATATACTTGAGGTCAAGGAATGGACTCTACTGGAACAAGGGTTGTGTTTGCTAAATGGAAGCAAAAAGTTCAGTGTCTTAATAATCATGCTGTCAATATTCACCTTGCTGACTCCATCTAACCTAGGATCAATTTGTCACATAAACCATTTTTACATGTTTAAACATCATCTTCACATAGTGTGATTCTTTGTAAGCCTGAAAATTTCATGATTCATGCTAAATCTCCTTAAAGCATATGGCCATCTTCATTCTATGTTTCCTTGGTGTAACAAAGAGTGCCATTCAGGATGAAATACAGTTTGCATTATTTTCTTGTGTACACAAAGTCAATTTAAAAGACCTGATAAACTGACTCCATAACATCATCAAAAGTCCTTGTCTATTTTTACTCGTAATGATAATGTGTAAACGCTCTTGTTGTGCCGTTTAATCGTCATAAATTCTCGTTACACACATTTATAAAGCATGATCATTTACAGTCAATCACGAGGGCAGAAAAGTAAAATTTAATTATTTTTAAACTTGTCTGTTCCTTGTCACTCTACTGAAAATATCGGAATTTCTAATGGTAAACCATTAAAACATGCATACTTGATTGTTTAGGCCGAGCTACATGTCCAACAACAGTATGGAGACTCAGTTGGACAAACGGAAGAAGCGGTTTCATTACTAGGAGAGTCTGAACTAGCCTTGGCTGCTGCTGGGCGATTAGGGTAAGTGCAGTAAACAAAAAATGGACCAAGAATTTAACACCTAGAGGGTACTCATTAAAGTAAGTTATATAAGTAACAGGCAGGAATGAATACTTGAGAGGACTATTCCATGCCATATTCATCGCTAAAAACTAATAGCACTCCCATTATACCACATCCACACCAGGTAACACCTCTCTGTCTGATGCCACATCATGTCCATGTTGGAGTAACATTTGCATCCATTTACATATGGAAAACCATGGCCCTGGGAATGTTTTGACACTTGCCTAATGCCATGAATTAAGTGACGTGTGATTTTCCGTTGTGCAATTTGTCAACTTTTGATTTGTTGTTGCTAGGAGATCTATTCTGAAACCCAGAATTGGCTCATTGAAGAGCCTGGTAATATTGAGGCCCAGCTTGGGTGAGTGGTTTATCCTATTTTTGAATGCATTTGGTTTTGGTTTTTATCTGAACCCATTCATTATCATTTGTATCTTCACGATGGTCTAATTAGCTCATGTGACTGATGGTCTACGCTTAGAAGCTTAAACTGATGCACCTAAATTCTTGTTTTTTGAATGTGCTTGAATAGGGGATTATTGTCAATGCACGTATCTTTTAATGTAGGCTTATTGAAGATAACATTCAACTATGGTAAGACTGAATCCCTGTTTCTAATGAATAAAAATTTGATGAAAAACATAAGCAAAATATATGAGAGGTCATACTAAATTTTCCAGACTACTAACTGTGCGTAAGAGAGAGAAAACAAAACTGATAAGGGGAAAATAGTACGAATGGAAAGAAAATGAATCGTGTTGCTGATTTTTTGAGTTGTTTCACCATGAAGTGTTTTAAATGGTGGAGTCCATATCGTTACATCATATTTTCTTAGAGGGGCATTTTAAAACAGCTACCTGTTATGGTATTTTTCCGAAGTTCGAACGTATGACGAAGAATCATAATTTTGTGACTGTTAATAAACCGTAGTACTCTCTCATCCGTAGCAGTTGCGTATCTTTCATTTTCCGTGGGGCAAAAAATTAATGTTTGGCTACAAACGGGTTTATTGTGCTGTGTAACAGATTCACGTCGAAAAGGTTTTCTGTAACATGATTGGGACTCGTGTCACGGAAATACGGCTTGTTTTTAATAGCCCCTTAGAAGCCTACTCTGTCCTATGAATTGCCAAAAAGGATTCCCTTGCATACTGTAAACCTTTTTATGTTAGTAGCTATAACCCATCGTAATCGATACTACAGGAAATGTTCATGGCTGTATGTTGAGACATCGTAACGCCCAGGGGAGATAATAAGCAAGTATATTAACAACATCAAACAGCATTGAAGTGTATTTCTAACCTATGAATACTGATGCACTACTCTGTAATACAAAATGGCCTGATAATAACAGAGATCTTTGAATTCAGTTGGTTAATTTTTATGTTTAATTCGTCTTGATTAGTAGGTCTAAGTGATAAGAATAGACAATTGGAAGTGGTGGGTGAGCTTTTGCAAGCCCAATTTATTAGGGTAGAAAGGTCACCATCCTCAATTTATTTATATGGGATGAAGGTTATTCGATACAGCAACGTCCCTGCTGCCCTGGGTTTTGTCACTTTATCACTTGTGGCCTGCACTAGTATTTATCGAATTGAGTTGCAGGTGTAGAATAAAGTTTGTATGGAGGGAGTAGTGTATGTGATTCGCACTCGATAAATCCAGATTATGAGAAGTTAAACGAGTTAAGTTGTTCAGCTTCACAAGCCCATGCAGCCTTAATACCCACATATTTAAGGAAAGTCGATCCTGCTCCTTCACCTTTGTATACTACGGGCCACAATCATATATAGTAACAGCAGAGGTGGTGTAGAGTATTTGGAGGAATTGCAGCCCAACGTGTGCGTATGCTTCAAGACTGTGAGCCTAGTCTGTTTGGCTGAAAAGGTCTCATTTATAAGCGTAAGTCATTTTACGTTCTAGCACTCCACATAGCAGTTCACCCGTCAAAGAATTTTACACTTATAGAATATTCGATCTTTTGCATTATAAGGAACCATTCTATCGTTAGTATTTCCATACCCAATCTCTTTTGCAATCAGGATTCGATCTATGTATTGCTAGGTTACCAGGAGCAAAGCCATGATTGCTTTGGGAGGTAAGATAGAGAAGCCTATGCAACGTTTTGTCGCCATTACGTACAAAAATTGTGGACCCTAGTAGGATTGTACACAGTAGCTGTTTGAAGTGATGACCATTTTGTACCTTATTTTAACATATGGCTAAAACTGCAAAGGGCTTTCGATACATCACACGTTGTACTATTGCTTTCCTGAACATTTTATTTACTCTGGACTGACCCCCTTTTTAGCATCTCCTTTTTGTTGATGTTTATCGTGTTTATAATAGAAGCCATTTTTCCTGTTTCAGATTTGTTGCTGGGGTTATTGCCAGAGAGAGATCTCCAGCATTTGAACGTTTGTTGTGGAGAGCATGCCGCGGCAATGTATTCTTCAAGCAAGCAGAAATTGACACTCCACTAGAAGATCCTACAAGTGGGGACGAAGTTCACAAGTGTGTCTTCATCATTTTCTTTCAAGGAGATCAGCTGAAGACAAGGGTCAAGAAGATATGTGAAGGGTTGGTGTTTCAGTGCCTTGTGTATTATATTTTGTTTATTTGGTTAATTGTGACAGAAGTGTTGTTTATTTCAGTAAAATGTAAGGGAAACTGTTGATATTAAAGGCAAAAGAGAATAGAACGGCGAAGAAATTAAATCTACAGACCTAAAGTATTTTTAGTTTGACAATTTGATCAAAGCTTGATTTTGCTGTATTTGAGAGCTATTCCTAACCGAATTTTCTGAAAATGCGGAAGGCGTATTCTTCATTTATTCAGTGCGTAGTAGGTCTATCATTTGGATATAAAAACATGGCAGCTAATGTTGAACAATTAATCATCTTTTAAAAATCCTAACTGACTTTGAAGAGGTGTAGAATTTTATGCTATTATTTAACGACAATTCCAAATACCTTTGGTGATATATTTTTTACTTTTGATATAGATTCAGAGCCACTCTATATCCTTGTCCAGAGACACCATCAGAGAGAAGGGAGATGGCAATTGGTGTGATGACAAGAATTGAGGATCTGCAAACGGTATTTAAGCAGTTATTCAGTTAATGTTGTCGAAACCATCGATTTTCTTTATTTCTTGTATTATTTTAGCAAAGGCTGTTTGAAAGTTTGGGCCCGTATGACTGATGATTACAATCGAATTTGCTCGTCATGTATTTTTGTGACCCTCCGAGAATTGACAATCGGATAGTTCATAATTTTCCGAAGTCATAGAAGGCGTTTTGTTTGAATATCTGATTCTATCGATGAAATTAAATACGTTAGTTAGGATTTTTGGGAGGCATAGTAGGTGAAGTGTGCGCTCCTTTTACGTCATCATTAAGGTTTGAACAGTTTCATGTTTGATATTCCCTTCTACGGTTAAATATTGACTAATGGTTGCTTTTCTCCGCAGGTTATCAGCCAAACGCAGGATCATAGGCATCGGTTACTTCAAACCATTGCCAAGAATATCAACGTTTGGTTTATCAAGGTGAGTATCGTGTAAGCAGTGTAGGCATATTTTCCGAGATTTTCTGTTCAAGAATGATAACTATATTTTTTGTGAAACAAAGTTGGTGCGTATTCGATTTTCTATAGGTTCAGAATGGTTGCTATTCAGTTTCTCGAAATTTCGTTCCTTTTGTGGCATAATGAGATCCACGAAAGCTGGGGCCACGGGTTCGAATCCCTCTGGTGACATACCTTTCCATTTTTCTAGGATCTTTTCAAACTTATTCTTCCTTCTCCAAACACGTACATAGTAGAATGAATCAGTGTAAAAGCTATCAGAAGTCCTTACAGAGCCAAGAGAGGGATGAGCGGAAGGATTTTAAGTGAATATGTAATGAGAGGCTAGTTCAACATTGATTAATGCCGAAGAAGCTTGTTGGTGTGAAAAAAGTTCGGACGTGAAAAACCTCGGATGCACTGTTGAGGAGGGTGCGGACAGCCAATAAGAAGTACCGTAAGTAGGTTACTGAAAATTCATATGCCAACACCAATAAGGCGTTTTCCAAAGACAGATGAGGCTAACAATGGTCAGTGACCGTTTTAGTGACTAAGTAAATCTTCCAGTGCTGGACCTACAAAGACAGTGGTCTTGTAAGAGAAATAAAGACAATGGAGAAGTTTTAACGTCAGTTACTTAGTACGTTTAGCACTACAGTTTTGTAACATTTTGTGGGTATGAGGTCATCCTGCAAGTAAAAGTGATGGTTTGGTTTGACTTTACTGGGTGGCTACTGCTTATCTCCTTCACTGTTAAACATTACTATTGTTTTGAATTCGTAATCGCAGGTGAAAAAGATCAAAGCTATTTATCATACCATGAACATGTTCAACTTAGATGTTACCCAGAAGTGTCTGATTGCTGAATGTTGGTGTCCAGTGACTGATCTTGAGAAAATACAGTTGGCTTTAAGAAGAGGCACGGTAAGGAGGCAGACCTTTGTAATGCTTGTCTGTCACGACTTCTACTCTATTCCGTATGATGTTGCTCTGCTTTTAAGGGGTTTTTACCAAGCCAGCAGCATTAGAAGTATAGTTTCAATGTACGCTATGATATAAATCACTTATTACCTACAGTAGTTTTGGAGAGTAAAGAAAATACAGTAAGAAAAACTTTTGAACACTCCTAAATTCCTAAATCAAGCTTTTGCAAATTGTCTGATCTACTGTATCACCAGTTCAACATGTGGCATGCCATTTTCACACGTAACAAGAGCCTACCTTATTTTGCCCTAATGTTACACTCCCTAATATAAATAGCCGCCCAGTTTCCTTTAGAAACCAGCGAACAGGTCTGATGATTGTCGAGCGAGAGAAACCATAAGGTAACAATCGTTAATGGATACGAGTATTTCCAACTCGAGTGCTTGTGGTTTTTCTATTGTATTTATTGATTGGGATTTGGTTACTGTTTTAAATACGAATTTTTAAGCTGAAGAAAGGATAATTTTCCTGAATCCAGTAAGTAACAGTTTAACAGAAGTACAGAAATTCTCTAGCCCGAGCAATCATTTGCTGATGCTCTTTGATTAGAAAATGAAAACGTTCCGTTACTTAAACTGCAATCACCGCGGGTTAAGCTTGTCGACGTTTTTGGAATGGTTTGACCTTGGCCAACCGGAAAGTCGTCAGGATTTACTTTTATATCAGGGTAACTTTCGTCACCTCCCCTGCCCCCTGGAATTCTGGCAATTCGTCCAACCCGTTAAGGTAAGGTAAGAGTTTCAATATGCACTAAGAGTAGGTCACTTACAGCTGACAATCGAGTTTGGCTTTGTCTCCTAGGCGATGTTCTCCCTCATACGTATCCCGTCAAGACCAGATGTTCCAACTGCTTTTCCTGAGCGATGTACTCAAAAGTATGCACCTGCCGTTTGCTGATGTTTCTGTGTAGTTGAGTAGTTCGTATTCCGGAGAATACCTATTGTCGATTTATCTTTGTATTTATTATTAAAGGGTAAAAGGTATATTAAGTAGTAAAGAACTTAGCGAAATGTTTGAGAAGGGTTTTTGAAAAGTACATGTTCCTATACTACCCGTGCCGTTTTACCCCCACACGGAATTAAATGACGTTTACTTTCGATGTCTGTATTATTTTACCAGCATAGAGAAAAACCAACCATAAGTTACTTATGATTTCGACCTCAAGAACATCACTTTTGAATGCCCATTTTCTTACCCACAGGAACGAAGTGGAGCATCTGTTCCGTCTATTCTCAATCGAATGCAGACAAAGCAAAAGCCACCAACCTTTAACAGAGTGAATAAATTTACAGGTGGTTTTCAAGCCATTGTAGATTCTTATGGAGTAGCCAATTATCAAGAGGTTAATCCAGGTAAGCCTCTAACTTGGTATGATGAAGTTTGTATTTGCAGCCTTAACCTTTTGAAGAGAAAAATAGCCGTCAAGTATGATAAGGACACATTGTAGATGTTAGAGGTGCGAGTCCGTTGGCACTAAGGAAGATGCTCTGTATCTTTGCATGTCCCCATATGTTAATGTGTTAAGGAGGCATGTTAACGAATGTTCCATTCCTAATACAGGATAAGTGACCCTCTTTATTCCCCAGAGCTGACAGAAAAGCAGCCGCATTCTTTGTACTGAATACTGCATATAGGTCTTCTAGGGTAAATTGTTCTTACCCTACACACGCGCCCCCTTCTTATACGAGATGTTTTGGAAATATCCACTGTATACAGGCTTGAGCGTATCGTGATAGTTGGTTTCTTGAAGAAGGTGCCAGCTGTGTTTGCTGCTGAGAATCACCAATTTAATATCTTGTAAAAAGGTCACGACATCTAGACGTAATTGTTCACTTGGCATTTCATGCGAGAACTTCTCGTTATAGATATTTGCGAATTTCCATTCGTTAATTGCACGATAACGCGAGGAAGAAATTATGTAGCGTCGTTAAGCAGCAGTTACTCTCTTAATTGGGAAAAACTCCCTAGCAAGGGCTCCCAATAGTTGACGATGGGTAATATGACGAGTACCAATGTGAAGTAAGCGTGACCCACCCATTATTTGTAACTTATTTTTTCTCAACTCACTATGTAGCCTGTCTCGTATAGGTTGAGACCATTCTGGTCTCGAGGTCTTGGCATATCAAACTAGATAACGGGCCCATAGATATCTGCTAGACAGGAAGGGTACGATTTGAGGCAGTTTTATTAAAGGAATGCCTATCACCAGTCTGTATTTTATCTAAATTGTGCCGCACAATACTTGTTTAGTAATCTTTTTCTCTGTAACCTTTCTTAGCCTTATTCACAATCATTACCTTCCCGTTCCTGTTCTCCGTCATGTTCGGTGATTGTGGACATGGTTTACTAATGGCACTCTTTGGTCTATGGCTTGTTATGAACGAGAAGAAACTTGCTAACGTGAAAACTGGGGGGGAGGTAAGTACTTCTAGCATACATTTATTTTATGCTGTCAAGATTGCAGACCAAGAATATGCAAGGTAACTGCAATTTGTTTGAATAATGTTTAGGGGTGTGGGGGCCGGGGGGCGGCTCGGGGTATTGAGTCCGTGTAAGGCGCAACTGCTTGAAGGCGCATACTGATATTTGTCTTGCAACACTCATTTTTATACCCATTTCTATTCCTGTGGCCAGTGCTTCTATTTCAGTCTTGTAGCTCATTGTTATTATTTGAACAGTAAGGAAGGTACGTTGAAAATGGGTATGTGCCTTGATAAATACAATCAAAGAGTATTATGGATTTATGCCGGTCTAATTTTATATTTCTTGTTCGATACCGAGGCGCTAGACAATAGGCTAAGTCAATCTGAACACCAGATCCCATTTCTCACTATGGACAACGGGGTTTGGATCGTGGATATTTCTACACCCCCTCCCAACCACTATTCCCGGAGTTTCTTTGATACGCTTTTGCACAACTGTGTTTCCTTGGGCTTGATAAGGATATGATGAGCAAGCAGCAATAGACATAGAAGCAGCTGATTTGTGCCATCACGGAAGTAATGTGTAAAATAAGTTTTGTAGTAAATTAATTTCGACAGTGTTTGGTCTGTAGTTCCTGCTGTCTACGACCATGTTATTGAGATTATTGAAAATTCACATGTCTTGTACCCATTTCTGAATCAGTTTCAGTCTGCGATGTACAGAGAAATTTGATGATTTACTTACACTAACACAGATACAAATGAAACAATTTTCCTTGAAATATATATTTTTTTCTTTATATTTTTTAGATGTTTACTACCATTTATGGTGGGCGTTATATCGTATTACTGATGGGAATTTTCTCCGTCTACTCTGGACTTCTATACAATGACTGCTTTTCAAAGTCGATAAACATCTTTGGCAGCGGCTGGAATCAGATGCCAGCCAACAAAACAGATTACAAGTACGTATGACGCATGTTCCATTTCATGCTATACCATTTGCTTTAACATTAGCATGCTTATCGTGTTTCTCTGCCCATCGTTTTCAAGAACACGCTGTTTAGCTCGTCACTGGGAAAAACGGTGACAGGCCTTCACTTTGGAATGTGATATCTGTTCTTCGCGATTTAGCAATGATAAAAGTTTCAACCAAAAATATCGGAGAAACATCTGGGCTCTTGTTTCGTATTTGTAACTGGATCATTGTTCATGTGATTCATTTACGTTAGTGAATAGGTTTTCAGTCATTTTGTAACTGGGGACACACGACTTGTAATTCGCCACCTAGTTACTGTGCCACCGTAACTGCCATCTTTAGTAATCTTCAGCACTTGTGCCATGCTTGCTCACGAAGCTTCTAGCAGTACATGCGTGGAGAAGGGAATGGACAATATATTAGGGGTTCAAAAATATGGTGGCATGTTTTACATATCTCTAGTGTTTTAAAAATCGGACATATTTTTAAAGCTGAACTTTCTAAAATAGGTATTAAGAGTCAGGTGAGGCGGTAAAAAATGACATTAAGTTTAGACGAATAGCACGCATCAATTAAATGGTTGCACACCCATAGACAGTAAGAACGTGAGCGGCTCATTACTTATAAAGATTGTGGCCGCAACAAATGACGCCAAACACCTATCCATTCGCATAAGGTAACTTCATAACATCCCAAGGATGCCATACTTTTGGGAGTCCCTTTTTTCATGTCGGAATTAAATGAGTAGTAATAAATGGATGTGGAAATAAGGTAAAATTTCGTGCGTGTTTTTCGACTTGGATTTCCTTAGCATCATCACTTAGCTGTGATCTGTGCCTTCAGTGTGATATATTGTCTGATGCACATCTTAATTTTATATGTGACTTTCCCCGGTAAATCGAGAGGAGGTTGTATGCTCTAAACGTTGACTTGTAACTGGGTGAAAACCACCGTGCTTCGGGTAGTAATATACTAGGGTTGATGTTGTATATTTGCTGTAAATTATTTTGGTGTCAAATGTCATTCTGGTAACTTTCAGATGTACTATTATTCCTGTTAAAACATCACATTAATCAAGCCTAATTTTGTATATAAAATGGCTTTTATGTAGATATTGCCAGAGAAATTGTGTTCTCATACAATGTAGGGCCCAAATACATCATGATATTACTTTATTGGGTTGCATAAAAACGATTAAAGGTCACGTGGTGTCAGATTGCTGAGAGGGTAGTGATAACTGGAAACAGGAGAAGGGACGAATTTGTTATGAGAAGGCAGATTTATGAAGTGTAGGAGTCGCCTAGCAGCGCTTGTCTGGTCTACTATTCTTGCGCATTTAGGGTATATACAGGGTGTAGAGCAGTGTATTTGTCACCGGAGTGGGGGAAATGCCTGTCATTTGTTAAAATATACGAGATACAAGAAAGTGGGTTGTGGAGCGTGTGGCCGTGTGGTCTAAAAGCTTTCTTTTAAAAAACACCGACCTGGGTTCAATTTCAGCGCTCGGAAGCTTTGACAACTTCTCTTTACCATAGTCACGGATCCCACCCAGTACAAGTGAGGGAAATTGTGGAGACGGAAACTTAAGAAGTTCGACGGATGGAATGTACCTTCACGCACATGTTTTATCAAGCAGCTTTGCTCCTCGATGTAGCGTTATGGAATAAAATAATAATAATAAAATAAGTGGTTGGTGTCAGTGTTTCAGGGAAGGAGTAAGTCCTAGTCTATCTGTCATTCACGAAAACGTTAAATCAGTAAATATAAGCTTAAAACGTTAATGGTAATGACAAAGCAATACTTATAAGGGTCTAGTTTTTCAACCTTGGTGCCTTTAATGTTTGTTTTAACTTGTTTTATTGTAGTTTGAAGCATCTGGAAGAGCTTGCAAAGTCAAAATCGTCAGCTTTCATCATGCTGAACCCATTAGACAGTCCTAGAGAGGTCCCATACTATTTTGGAATAGATCCGGTAAGTTAACCAGGCTGTAAGAACAGCATATTCTCTCCACTGTCTCGATGACCTGTCTCCGCTACGCTTTTATGGCAGTGAGAGGGATTATTTATACAGTAAAGGGAAATGAATTTTAAAGTTTGGACTCGTGTCCTTTAAATTTGCAAGAAAGTAATTTATTTTAGTTAAGGATAAGGAACTTTTTGTGACAATTATAGCATCCACTAGTATTGTCGAAATAGCAGCCACGCGGTTGATTTCGTCATGAAATCAGACACTTACTTCCTATTCAGTTGATATGTAGCGATAGTTAATACTTTTAGAGACTTTTTAAAAAGAAACATCGTCGCCAGATTCAACTCTGAACTCGTTGGACGATTTCTATGAAGTTTTGATCGTCGCGCCTCCAAATTCTGGCTTTCCTTTCAGTAACCTCTTTTCCAACTACCCCTTCCTTTCAGCTGTTTTCTACTATTTCTGCTCCCCCTCCAATTGTAAGCGCCCCTACTCTTTCAACTGTTAGAGGCCTTTTCTTTTGGCATTTTCTTAGATTGTGACATTAAAATCACCATAAGGCCTCTACATCTGATGGATAAAGTTGCACATTTTCCTGTCCAAACCTCTCCACTATGTGGCCTTCTGGACACAAACGCTGGCGTGTGCTTACTCTCGTGTACCATCTGACATTTAATGTCGTCTGGAACTAATACAGAGAACATTAACCCGTGTCGATCACTCTTCCAATGTTCGAGATGACGTTCTGCATGAAAATATGAAAGTTTTACGAATATACCCTGGGTTATCTCAATGTTGTTGTTAGTATCAACAGGAAGTGAAATTCTATTGGATTAATCACTCATCAGTGTTGCACAGATTGCTGAGCTTAGTGTTAGGGTTATAGGGTTTTGAGCTTAGTGAGTTATATTTATTTATATGTGTCATGTTTCCCAACGTCATCGAATGGTAATTTGTCTTAACAGGTATGGCAGAGTGCTGTAAACAAGCTAAATTTCCTAAATTCATACAAGATGAAACTATCAGTCATTTTCGGTGTAACACACATGTTGTTTGGTGTAGTTCTAAGTCTCTATAACCACAGGTGAGTCACTTTACTTCCGGTGCATTTTTAGCAATAGTGAACCAGAACTTTATATATTAATTTTAACGTGATTTTTTGGTTCATTATGATTTTCGTTACTGGATTTAATGATCTTATAAATAGGCTGAGAGTGAGAACGACTGGGATTATGGTTTTTGGCTGTGAGAAGCTCATGTGACTTTGGCAAATTATCTTGATTACAAAAGCAAGTTGATTGTTATGCCATTCCCCTGAAGTATGATAAGCTTATGATTGTACGAAATACCTTGCTGAAAGACAATGTTCAACGTAGTATGCTATAGGCGACCAAAATGAACATGGAGTAGGCTACATGTTGGCAACGACTTGTTTGATACAGTTTTTTTAAGTTTCATTTTATTGTTTGCACGGCACTGAAATCATTTCTACTTTTAGCGTACATATCACTATTATATTCCGTGGCTCTCCTTATTTATAGTGATCACAGCACATCTCCTAGTTTTATTTATCTTATTCGATAGTAGAATTTGCAATTTAACTGGCATTCCAGCCGTTGTGGTGCATCTCTGGCGTCGCCGCAAAGCTCGAGCGGACTTCGCAACCCAGCACCTCCCAGGGATTTTCAGATTTCAGTCACTCGATACCTCTGAGATGACATTTAGTGCCATTTTTATTGTTTTCGTCTTCATCTATTTTAGACATTTCCGAGAGCCAATCAACATCTGGTGTGAATTCCTACCGCAGGTAAGGACAATGAAAGGGTTTTGCACATTTTGTCAGTCGGACGTTTTAAAAGATGGTTTTCTTCTGTTAAGTTAGTCTGTAGTGTATATAGTTGCTGCTATAATAAATATCTAAGTCCTTAATGTCAACATCGGAATAGGCATGTTGAACTGAATCTATTTATTGTGTTATTACAGTAACGTTTTTTAATGAGTTGATATGTTTGTTTGTTAGTTAATGCAATTCTTATGCTATCAGTGGCGTCTTTATGTAAGTACTATTTAGCTATATAGTGACTGATCCTGCCACCCTCCTCTCAGAAGAACAACACCTAAAAGACGTCCTCGCATCCAACGGATACAGCGCAAAGGACATCAGAGCAGCCCTACGGAAAAAGACGAAACGAGACCACCAGCAAGACACAGAGCCCCTCAAGCACATACACCTACCCTACATCAAAAACACAAGCGAAACCATCAAAAGAATTCTAAAACAACACAACATCCGATGCTCCTTCTTCACAGCCTCCACCTTACGCAAGACACTTTCTAAACCCAAGGACCCCCTACCAACAGAAGACACGAACAACATTGTCTACAAATTAAAATGCA
>JAAAKL020004051.1:0-21729 GCA_010016065.2 Carybdea cf. marsupialis auct. non (Linnaeus, 1758) | reverse complement strand
AGGTTATTTGTCCTGCCGTACCAGAATCCAGAAGTGATTGGCTTTGGCGCCTACAGAAACTTTTTCAGAGTCAGACTGGCTTGACTACCTGAAATCTCAGTTTATTTTTTTATGTGCAATATACATTTAAATAGACAATTGAACAGGCAACTCATTTTGATAAAGAAGCTTTTCGCTGATTCTCATCAGTTGATCTAAATAGGTAGTAAAACAAAGTACAATGAGACTATTTATTCATACAGAGAGGATCAACATCAACAATACGCGGACGTACAAGAGAACACAACATGAGGTTAGAAGCGATAGAACTTCGACAATTTAAATGCAAACTCCTTTAACCTGCATAATCTAGGTTGAAAAAAAGAAATGTAAACAGTATCCCCTACTTAAAATTCTAAAATGTCCATCATTATATCCTCTGCGGCATTCAAAATTGTCCACAAGATTTTGCTCAATCGCTGCATTCTGGAGGGAGTGACTTTTGCTCTCGTATCCACCTAGGTACGTGCTGCTTGATCTTTTCCATAAGCCCTTGAGACGTACTACCTACATAAATATCCTCACAGGGGCATTGGTACTGATAAACTGCGTTACTTGAAAGATAGGCAGTACATTTGATTTCCTGGTAGCATCACCAAAAGTAGTCATTCGGCAGCAAGGGGATTTGATGTACCCTGAAGGTCTTTGTGAGATGCATTATTAAACGATGAAATACGCTTCTGCTATTTACTATACTAAAGAGTACATTTCAAACCCAATGCAAGTCTTTAGTCAAGTTGAAATGTACTAATAGTGATACATCAAGACTAGAGATGTGGCTTCCCCAGAATCGATTTAGAATGCACACAATTATTGTTGAGAATTTTCGTAAATTATACAGACATAAATATTAAATCCGGCTCTTTCTACAAAAGGAATTTTCATCTACCATTTCCACATACTAATACTTGACAGCAGATGAGGTACTTGATTCGGTGAGAGATGAGTAAGATGTAGAGAGAATTACTTGAATAATTGCCTCAGTGCAAAGAAAAGCTTTTCCATGAGAATTAAATGTGAAAGTGAAATGTACATTCTGTAAAAAAAAGGAACACATAGAACCGATTATGATATTATGATATTATATGATATTATATGGCCCAACTGACTCTGATAAATTTTGTAATTGAAATGGTCGATTATGGATCGTATGAATTAAGCATTTCATTTTATCGATTCCCTACATTACATTATCCTCGTATGTATATAATTCTATGCAGAAACGCCACCAGGGGTAACCAAACGTACAGTCATGCTTTGTAGAGTAAAACAGCCGTTACTAGTATACTTGTAGTTAAAACACTCGAAGAAAGATATGTCCAATTTCTGGCCGAAGTGAACACTGCACTTTCAAACTACTTTTAACATTGACAACTGGCATTGACACTAGATATAAGATGACAATAGTAGATATTTCTTATTTTCTGCATTTTCAAAGCTTCTTCTATTCGACGATTTTTCAAATTTTGTGATCATATATTTTGTAGGGAAGAATACTTTTGAGTAAACGAAAGAAAATTGAAACAGGCTTATAGGTGGATCATCACCCCATATTGTTTTAAGTATTGATCGTCAAGAAAGTATTGAGTTCATCAGACTAAGAAGGAAAACTAAAGTCCTTACCAGAGAAGTTATATAGTTTTGCTTCAAATGAGGTAGCTGAATCTCTCAACTTGTTAATTATTTCAACATCACGTTTCGTGGAAAAGGCTACAAATATAACTAATAGCAAATCACTATCCAACATGCTACATTATTTCAAGGCCGTGCTACATCCTCGATTCGGAACAGGGAACGCAGTCTCTTTAAAAATTAAATTTAAAATGATTTTTTTCAAAATCATGATTTTTTAGCTTGTTATCAGTTAAATGTTCGAAAAAGAAACTTTTCCCTCATTATTAGGTGGGTGCGGCTTGAAATGGGTTAATGTTTCAATAAATGTTAATAAGTTGATCTAGTGAGGTAACTACTCGTAATATGTGAAAAGAGCGGTGATTTCTTGATCTTCAATCTACTTTTTGACGTGCTCAGCAATGCTATTCCTGTCGTATTTTCCAGTTATTCTTTCCACTAGCAACTCCCAAAATATACGCTATTTGCCAGAAAATTCCATCATATTAAACAACTCATGAACAATTCGCGCCCACTTTCATGCTGACTCACAACAGGTATGGCAGACACTATATTTCTAGGCCCCAAAGATGAAAGATTACAGATGGCCGATGACGTCTTTCAAACACAACATCATCATCAATTTGCGGCCTCGGCCGAGATAGAATTCACTACACCCTTCCAGTATTCCCTATCTGTCATGGCTTCTAAAAGATCTTCCTTGGCGATAGATGTATCTCGATGCATCCTGTCTGGAAAGGTTAACTTACGAGATCGATGATGGGTGCCCTCATAACACAAACGATGAAACTAGTTTATCTGTGGCACGTGTACAATGGCCAGCAAACTGGACACGTCTCTTTTGAACTAAGGTTGATACTCTTGGAGGGTCTCCATATATCATTTCTAGAGTTGGATGGTCTCGCCATGAAAGATTAAGTACTCTCCTGAGAAGACGAGTATAACATCCGTATAAACGGCGCTGTTGTTTTGCTGAAAGAGTCCAAGTTTCAGATCCATAGAGTAAGATTGGTTCAATAAGTGCGCGAAAAACTTGGATTTTGATCTTACGATCAAGATTGGATTTCCAGGTCTTGTCCACTTTGTTACAAGTAGTCCATGCCATGCCTTTTCTTATATTGAGGTCTTTTTCAGAATTCTTGATATGTGATCCTACATACTTGTAGTTCTAATTTCATGATTGCTGCGAATGTAAATTGTCATACACTCAGTTTTGGTTTCGTTCAGGTGAAGCCCTGTGCAGTTTGCTGCTGATTCTAGAGAAGATGTCAATTTGCTATAGCCTTTATCCTTTCAATGTCCTGGGAAAAGTGAGAGACGAGATATAAGCAATTTTTTAATCAGTTTTGCTACCAACTTTTCCTATTTAGGTAGACAATTTAAGCGCTTCCAAAGTTCCCATTGTTTATACAAAAGAATGTTGAATTATTGCATATCGGTGAAATTGCTCAATACTTATCAGACTACCACTACGTTCTTCGCAAAATATTAATGATAGGACATCAAACTATCATTTGCTTGGCCATAAATCTATACTGTTAGCGAACTTTCACGTAGGGGCCGATTTTGAAAATCAAATGCGCTTTCTGTCCATGAAAGGGAACGCACGAAGCAAAAACAATTCCCTGCTATGCAGACAAATTAAAACGTTATGCGTGAAACGTAATATCGTCTTCACTATAAATATCAGTTTTTGTGTACTTTCGAGAGAAAATTATATTAAGATCAAGGGTAGAAATTAGGGGTCCCAAACTAGATGTCCGAATCATGTATTTGCAAACTCGTTATGCGATGTTATCAGTCACATCCTTTTATCAAAGACCTTCCTGTTACCAAATCAATCGGTGGCAACAGACCGTGCGTAGCATCACAACCATTGAAAGCTATTATGTCAACTCTTGATATTGCTGTTTGTTCAAAGAAGCTCGTCGCTGCTTAGAACGAATGGAGGGAGTTTACACACCCAAGTGGCAAGGTGTAAGAGGCACGTTACAAAATGTGACGTCGTTAAATTCACTCGAAATGGCAATTTTAGACCAAGGTGATGCGTGCCAAGAATTCCCACTTAAAATGGCAACCCGTCAATTTTAGACTGCAGGCAATACAATTCCGGCCATCGTTCTTGCAACCATAAGCTCTGAAGGAAACGAGGAAAACTAAATGAGAAATTTCATGTCCCAAACCAAATGATCAAAATTTCAGGAGTTTCAAGCATACATACTCTTTTAATGATTACAGTGCATTTAGTTTCAAGTTGTTTTATATTAAATGGAAAAGTAGCATTGCACTCATCAACGTGTAGTGCTACAATAAATTCAGACAGGAAGCAAATACCTCCATCTAAGGGTGCTTGCGTTCTTTAAACATAATTATATGCTTATCCAGTATCTGACTTGATAAGGTGTGCAAGTACTGAAAGCATGCCTTCGTCTGAGGTTCTACCTGTTAATGACTCATGGATTTTGTTTTATTAATAGGTACCTATGTCAAAAAGTAAAGTCGTCCTAAACATTAGCTAATTTGTCAAAAGTTGTACAAACACTTAGAAACATACTTAAGTCAAATAGGGCCATTCAAAATGTCTGTACACTCAATTTTTGTACTCTTCATGTCCTTTAAGCGTAATTACTTTCAACCAGAATGACATCGACAAAATAATTAATTTATTTGCTTTAAACCGTCCTCCCATCCCCAAACACCCAAGAATATGTACTTTTCAAATGGTCCTATGCTAAACATAAATAAAGCAATAAACATGCAATCAAAACTGTATCTCCAGTAAATAGGAAAGATGAAATAATTAATGTACAATCAGTTGATTTAACATATCAATTACATATCATAAAATAATTTAGCAAATTATAAATCTATCAACATATGAACAAGAACACACACAGCTTTTGCCAGCAAAAATAGGGGCCTATAAGCCTAATAGTTGATTCCATGTAAAATATATACACACATTTATCTGATTGGCCTCTTCTATTTCTATGGGCAGTCTATTCTTTACCAAAGATGAAAAATGACTATCATAACTACTCACAAGTCTCAAATAGATGCACACATTTTCTTTACTAAATCTTCCATCCAGAAAATTTATTATTTACTTTTTGGAAAGGTTTCTGACTG
The DNA here is from genome assembly GCA_010016065.2 of Carybdea cf. marsupialis auct. non (Linnaeus, 1758). Classification (NCBI taxonomy): domain Eukaryota; kingdom Metazoa; phylum Cnidaria; class Cubozoa; order Carybdeida; family Carybdeidae; genus Carybdea; species Carybdea cf. marsupialis auct. non (Linnaeus, 1758). The sequence goes on along the minus strand of JAAAKL020004051.1, from coordinate 16,929 downwards.
CTTGCTTTACAGAAAGGGATGTTCTCTTGAAACAAAATTCCACAGTCCATAATCTGTTGAAAGTCTGATCTGGTGTGTGTGTTAACATTTCTACATTTTTTGAGTAATCGTTATGTTGACCTCATTGAATTTCAACATTCTTCCACACCCCGTTTACAAGACATTAGCACATTTTTCAATCTCACTGACTATTCCACCCCCTTTCTATTCGAGACTAAAGAGTATATCTACACAGTTGGATTTTTTTGTCTCCTGCATCATTGCCAATCAGTTCATCTAATAAATGTTAAACTGGTTTGAGTTCAAATTTCATTACTTAGTACATACACACATACATATATATATAAATATATAAGAAACATAAATGCGGATATATTATATTTTTAGAGGATTATGTAAGTTAGAGATCATGAAGGTTTTCCTTTCTCTCTACCAGTTTCACTCCATCACATAGTTATTCGGCAATGTAGATAATTTGAAGCTAATTATATAAAACTGCTGAGACCCAAAGGGCATTATGATATATTTTGTTTCTCATGTTAGGGTTGACTACTATGCAACTGATCCACAGTGTATTTATAGATATCAGAAATAGAATTCCTCAAATTTCTATCATAATATGACAGTGATGCTCTATTCTTCCTAAGAGCTTAGAGAACTTACAAAATCCCTAATGTTAATGTTGTTTCACAACTTTTGACTGGTGGTATCCTTCAAAATCCACCATAAACCTTTGCATAATTAAGACCTGCATTACAGGCTTGACATGTAGATACATACTTATGTAAGATGTTATATAATTTTTATTACTTTCACATCTTATAAACCAGATTTATGTGAATTATTAGATGATGCAAGTTTTCCACATTACACACCTAGCATGACAGACGTGTTTTATGATAAACAGCTTCAGTTTTCCTATGCTCTAGTATTAGCAATTCAACAAAATTCAGTAGTTCTTTATAGCTTGTATCATCCTTACTCTCTGGTTTGCAAACATAAACATGGTTTTCATCTATTTCGAATTCTTTGCCAACTCCCATTTGTGCAGACCAGGATGGTACAATCTTAACTTTTACTTTCATAACTGGAACTTCGAGTGGCTGCTCTTCAAAGAAACTTAGTATTTTTATTCCTCTGTCATGCACCAACTTCATAAAGTTGTCATGGAGCTCTTTAAGTTTGAATGAATCTTCTTGCAAGTCACTCACTTCAACAGACGGAAATGTAATGAACTTTGCATGGGAGACTTGACTTGCCAATGGTGAACCTCTGTGGGGTACACTGTAGAAGACAACTCCATACGTATTTTGCAGCAAAGGATTTTCTTTACCCTCCAAAGGTGGTTTTGCAAGAATATCCTTAACAATAAGCCCACCCATTGAATGTGTGATCCAAATTGTTGGCCGATTTCCAACACCTGCCTGTAGTAACTTGTCAGATAACTCTTTCCCTCTGGCAGTTAAAGAATGTGTTTCATCTGTATATGGACAAGCTACAGTCCAGTTTGTGAGATGTGTACTGTATTCCACACATAACATTCTTGCATGTGGAATATCCCTTGCAAGCCAGTCCTTTGGCCAGCAGTTAGTCTCTCTATTGTTATAGAGACTGGAACTGTTTTCCTTCTGTCTCCATGTTACAAATGGTCCACCTGATAGGCCATGTACAAATACAATGTCAACTTCAAAATTTGAAGGCTCTGTTTTTGCAGTGGGGTAGACTTGATGCACTCCATCCAGCAGGGAGTATTGGAAGTTATTGAACGTATCCAAGTTGTGAAGTGCACGCTGCCCAGCACTTGATACACTGGAGTATGGTGAATCTGCAAGGTACTTCGAAATTTCAGTAAATCCTGCATGCATAATCAACTTATGGGCATCTTTAATCACTGAAAGGTTAGCAATTACGTCCCCACAAAGAGCTAAAACTATTTTGCTACCATTAAAGTCTTTAACTGTATGTTCTAGTATACCCAAAACATTATCACGCAACAAAGTATCACAATCTTGGAAACAATTAGTGGCATGTTTCAAACAATTAAGGTACGATATCCATCTCTCTTCGCTCGTCAGCTTTCTAGGTTCATCTTTTAGTAATGTATCTTCACCGAAACACCAGAAAACTCCACCGTCTTGGGGCTCAAGTGTTGTTTCATCGCTTTGAGATTTGAGTGCTTCTTCTATCATCCACAGCACACATGTATCCGATGTCTTGCTGTACAAGCGTTTTAGCAAGTGAATCACCTCCTCCTCGAGCTCATCGGAAGCTTCTGTTGAATTAGAATCCTGCTGAAGACCTTTTAATGCAAACCAGGCAGGGTGAGCACCTGGAGTTCTAGCTAAACTTACCAGAGTATGAGGTTCACACCTACTTTTTAAACGCTCCACTGTCGCATTTGAGTCAAACCAAACAACGGCAAGGGCCCTTACACCGACGTTATGTAGGTACTCGACTTTACTGTTACTTAATCTAATCAAAAGCTTTGGTACTCCAGCTCTATGAAACAACTTAGTTCTTGAATATTTAACGCACCATCGTGTAAGAGTTTTGGAGAAATAGCGTCCCAATCTAGTCGATGCCCTGTGTATCTCTTCTCCAGTGTCAACAGCTGGACCAAAATTCCTAACTAACAGGGCACACAGACCAACACCAACACCAACTGATGTTGCTGCTACATATCTAAACTGACGCTTCCTCTCGATAAACATTGCCCGGTTACACGGATGTCATACGTGTCCGCTATGCTTACTGTATTTGTCATCTGGAAATTGGGATAGACGTTTGTTGCGCATGATGAATTTCAACGTTCAGTGTGAAGTGTTGATTTAAAAGTAAAATGTTTTGCCGCGATTAGAAAATGATCTGGTGTAAAATACACAAATAAAAGATGGAGGGCCGGAGCAAGATCGCCAAGTAAAAGATCGGGGAAGATACTACAACCATTTGAGGGTGTTCCGAACAGCTCGCCGGACAGCGTTACTCCTTGGGGACATTGACTGATAAGTAGGCCTACTAACATACGTTTAAAGTTGCATTGTTCAATGCGAAGGGAAAGTGATGACGTCACAAATCAACAGTTCTAGAAATAGGACAATCTGAATCCAGATGTCGAAAGGCTACCTTGGAATAGGCTGTTTCCCAAAGTAGCAGAACTGTAGTGTATATAGTGTTTGAACTAGTGGCGTTTGAACCTCAAAAATCTCTGGTCAAAACTTTGTTAATATTCCTTGGTTCCTTAAGTTAGGAACCAGCATCAAATAATAGGGTTTTGTGAGAGAGATTCCAAACTTTGAAACCTGACATCTCCGTGTTGGGAAAGGGCATCCCTCTCAATTTTGGCCATTGACGTTCTCACTAATAGGGTAAAATGAAAATTGAGTTTTTCCCCTTAATTCCAAAATGTTCAAAATCGTGACGTCACACTTTCCCATCACATTTTAATGCTAACGAAAAAGTATAACAATAACAAATAATGATGAATAACAAAACGATATTGTCACTGTTTCACTGCGTTCCCTCGATCGATATCTACAATAAATAAAACTATGAACTTTATCCTTTATCTTATCTTATCCTTTAGAAAATGCTAGGGAACATAGTTGCTCCCCACCAGCTACGGCTCTGGATCTACCAAATGGTAACATGTGTGATGAATCTTCACGTCCCGATAACAATCCGCTTTTCCCAGCAAAGACACTTCTGAATTCATGTTTAAACTTTAGATATGTGTTCTTTGTCTAACAGATCTCCCGTGTTTCAATCTTATTAAATTTCAACCGGGAAAACTAGCGAGTGTGGTTACCTCTCATTTTCAGCATAACTTACAAAAGTCATTTTTCTTCTAAATTTAAACGTGCCTCAAATCAGACTACATATCCTACAAATGTCCCTTTTTGTGAAATGATCATGGGCCAAAGGAAATTTTTTAATCTCTTAGAATCTCCAATACCCCCTAAAATCAGCTCCTGCTTAACTATTTTACCTTTATGGGATGTCATAAGGATTGTATTTCTGTGTTATAAGTGACCTAGAATACAAGAACTGTAGTGGACAATTTGATAACTTTCCTTCATGTGGCTTAACTCTCATGTGGATGAGTGTCGATGTTGTCTTAACGCAGATGGTACTTTCAAGCGGTATGAAGCTACAGCACTTTAGCAGTGCTCTAAATAGCAAAAATCACAACTAAAAAGCCCACACTTTTCAGATAACAAATACCAAGCCCAATCTCTCTTTTTAAAACGCCTGTATTTGCTCAAAGGACTTGCCTAATCAAGATCTTACTAACGCATTTGCCTATCACTTTCTAGCAGCTTTCAAGGCTCTTTCAAGCTGTAAAAATCAGTGGTGCTAGCAATACAGCAACACTCTAAATGACAAAGATTTCTTTGAAATTTGAAGATGAGGACATTCGAAGTCAACTTTGATGCTCAGTGCCCCTATTTGCGAATCCATCCAGGTCTATTCAAAGACGTTCTAACAAGTTTGCTTTCCACATTTCTCAGTTCAGAAAGGGCTTTAAAGCTGTAGAAAGCCTTATCGTTCTAACATTATTCTAATCACTAAAATGTTAACTTGAAAATCGGCTGTTTTAGGAGGACATGCAAAACCAAACTTGATTCAATGCCCGTTGAAAAGCCTCTTATCTAATCCAGGTCGTACGTACGAGTGTCCCTATCATCTAGGTATAGTTTAAAGGGCGATTGTAGGTTGTAGAACGTCACATTGATCTTATAGCATTCCAAATACTAAATGTATCAATTAGAATATCGAGTATTTAGAGGTGAGACACTTTTAGATAAACGTTGCTTTTCAGTGCCACTATATGCGAAAGATCTTATGTCCAATCCAGGTCGTGTTAGCAGTTTTGCCTGTTGCTTTGTTACAAAAAAGACAAAGTGTTTCCAAATAATATCAATAAGAATACTGGCCTCTTTAAGGTGAAATCACCAAATTTAAACTCTGCTTTTCAGAGATACTAGTTGCCATAAAGCTCTAATTGAGATTGCACGATCTGGTTCCCGCTTTCTATTTGTTATAGTTAAGAAAGTCATTTCAGGCTGTAAGAACCCCTTTCACCCAACCAGCACGCTAAAAGCTATAAATTTCTCCTTGAAAATCAAGTTGAGACACGCTGAGATCAAGATTCCTTTATATTGGTGCTATTTACGAAAAGGCTTGCGTCTAATCTGGTCATTCTAACATGAATTTTTCGTCAGTTTGTTCCATTCTTAGAGTCCTTTCAAGCTGTAAGAAGCTGCACCGCTCTAAAAGTATTCTAAAACATTGAAATGTCAGCATCAAAATCGCACATCAAAATAAGGAGACACAACAAGGGTTTGCCGAACCCTGACTTGAAAATCGGTTTTCGCAAGATGAGACTCAAATGGGTCAACCATGGTTTCCAGTGCAACTATTTGCAAAAAAGCTAATTTCTAGTAGTGAAAAAAGCTCTGACTGTTTTTTCTGGTATCTAAGAAATTTCTTCCAAGCTGTCTAAAGCCGAGTTCCTCTAGCAGCACTCTCGATACTAAAAATCTCAACATGGCTATCGGCCATCTGGAGACACACCAACACCAACCTTTCTTTTCAGTGCCACTATTTACGAAAAAGCTCACGTCTAATTCAGGTTGTACACATGGTTTTCACTATCAGTATGCTGTACTTGACAAGGCTGCTTCAAGCTGCAGAATGCCATTTGCACTATGCCAATGATTTATTCAATATTACCATATTTGAAGGGATAAACAGAGGCTGGCATACTTATGTTGCTACTATTTTTTATAAGTCAAAGCTTCTTCTCTCCCATAAACCGGTAGACGCATAATTTGCATAAATAAGGAGACAGAGGAACAGTTACAATGTTAGGTACTACCGCAGGTAATTGGCTTCATACCGGTCTATCATATCTGTAAGAACACGCTATACCTATTAAGCACGCCCTCGATATCGGACAAAAATGAAAAAAACTTGCGGGGATTTGTATAAAAAAACCTTTGACTGTTTTTATCCAGCTAAAAACTAGCTGTGGAGGCTATGGTGGACATAACAGTGCACAGTGTGCATTTCAGCACATCTATTGGACCAACATCTTCACACCCTATTGTCACAACGCACAACTGACGTGCTATCATAGTACTGTGAAATGAGTTTGTCAAGACCTCCAAGAATTTTCTTGCCAGCAGTATTCACGGTCTAATACAACTAAAGAATAGATTGTAGCCTTGTGGTCCATTCCTAAATCTATTGCATATGTCACTATGATGCACCAAGGGGGCGGCTGGGGAGCGTGAACTCGCAACTGACTACCTCCTAAATCAACAATTTTATACAGAGTCAACGCCGACTAGTAAGCTCCACTGCTCCAGATACCGACATACGACGAATCTGCCAATGTGTCCACCTTGGCTTTCGCATGAATCTAATCCTCTTGTTAAGACTTGTAGTGCAAACACTTTGTAACTCATTAAACTGATGCTATGGCGGTCGAATGTCAGTAACTGCACAGTACAATGAAAACGACGCCAGTACTCATGACATTGACGTCGAGAACAGAATGCATGAGCACGCATAACCTTGCAAAGCACTACCTGGAAGATTCCTGAACTGTCGAAAACCATCAACTACTCACAAAACAAGCATCAGAAAAAATAACAAGAGCGGACGTTGCATTGCCTAAGGAGCACTGACGTTGCTTGAGTAGCAGGAGAAACAGTATAACTATTTACTCAAGAGGAGCGATTAGAGCATTTTTACCCACTACTGAAAAATTGACCAACCCTTTTACAACAACTAATACTCCAAAACCATACAGTCAATGTCTGTAAATACGACATTTCTAAAGACGGGTGTCGCTTCAAACGCATCATCAACCCTAGAAAACATTACAATAAGGTAAGTTAGCACAGCATGATTGTAGTTCAAGCATAACTAAAAATCTAAAAACGTCACTTGAAAAGAGTTCTAAATGACTGCCAGAGTTAAAAACAGTATAGCCATCACTCGAGAAGTATTACAAATTTGCAAGCATCATTCAGAAAGAATACAACTCTTGCCAAACCTAAACAATGCACTGAAGTCCACAGAAATGCCACCAATTTGCCACCAACGCAAGCTAGAGGAGGAAAGCGAATGCAACTAGCCTAAAACTCACATGATAAGACTCAGCAACACTTGAAACGAGCACATAACTCTTAAAAAGTGGCATCGGGGCCCGAAAAGAATCCGCAACGAACAAAAACAAAGCTCTGAACTTGCAAAATATCACTACTACAACAACAGTACTACCAATGCCAGTAAACATGAGCACTGCATCAACAATCCAAGGCAGGCGCGGAACCTACCAGAAGACGATGGATACTGGCCTCTGAAGTGTCCCCATGTCTTGCTCACGCAAAGCTGGTTGATACAAAGACGCGCTGTTGATCACATCACCCTAACACACTTACCCAGTTTCCAATTTGACCTACTCGCAACACTCCAATGCGCAAAGTAAGATATTCGAAAGATATACAGCGTTTTTTAAGTATCAACATTCTTTTACATTTACTGCTAAGATTTACGTAACAAAATATGCAACAAGTAACGCTGTAAGCCTGTAACCATTTCGAGTATTAAAATTCTCATCATGACAAAACAGGCGTTGATATTGTGACGAGTAAAAAGAAACATACTTTAGTTGGACATTTAGATGTTGCAAAATCGAACATTACTAACACCACACGTCACTCCATCGTATGGATACGAGAAAATCATGATAAAATTTCCACGGCGCCATTTTTACCCGTACGCACATTACTGCGCGTGTCTACACAAAATAATTCTACAGCATTGGGTTGACAGGGCATTTAAAGAAAGCGCTCTTTAAACTGGTCACCAATTAGTGCTTAAAAGGTCAAAACGTATCATGAGGAAATTACCCGAGTCGACTATATCACATCAGGTCGGATGGGTAGCAGGATCGGTGAACTGCAAATGATCTTTTAACAGACGTTTACACTGCCCTGATATTTTGCACGAGCTATCGAATTTAAAGCTTTAAAACCCTTGATTTACACTTACATTAAAAATGCTTTGTGAAACCAAACACCAGATTTTATCAACAAGAACTTGAGTAAGTATAAGGTGTAAACAAGGAAAAGCCAGGAAAGGATACTCGATACTATCCACAATGTCTTACATCTTGTCTATTTATGGCGCTGCACTTACATCGGCACTGGAGTAAAAAACGCTTCTTATTCTGCTGATCACAAGTGGCAAAACAATGGTTGAAATTCCATGTTTTCTGCTTCTGCTTTGGTCCCCAAAACATGATTTTTAATGGAATCAAGGACACTCGATTCCAACAACATGTGGCAGATACTCTTTAAGTAATTTCAACTTTGTTCCATGTTGTAGCACTTTTAACACTCTCGCATGCCAAGAGCCCATTTGAAAATAAAAACGAGGTCAGAAAACAAGCAAATCAATATCTGCGACAATCACAATTTCTCACTTCTTTTTGTTGATAGAAAATTATGCATTCTCCTTACGGCATTTACATGAAAACAGTTCTTTCACGGCCGTTTACAAACAGACACAACATGTAAATTCCAAACGCTTTGCTGAAATTAAGTATTTTAAAATCTCAGTAGTGCCTGTGAATTCCAAACGCTTTGCTGAATTTATGTATTTTAAAATCTCAGTAGTGACTGTGACTTCTAGTAACAACGCGAGTAACGAGAAGTCCGTACAAAGTACAGATCTCTATGCATGTAAATCAAGCCTACTTGGGACGCGGTGGAAATTAAATCTGAGTATGCTCTTGCACAACCTTGCCACCATGAACGCATTAAAACGTTTTCTAATCCTATTTCTAATAAACCTAATAAAATACACTGCGTAAAAAATATATTCATGTCAACGAAGTATATGCACCTTATTAAAAATAACGAGAGCGCAAGCAATTCGACGCTACGTGCATACCTGAAATTGTATAGCTTCAAATCATTGTGCAAAGCTCTAAAATGTCTGTGACATATCATGGGGTAACCTCTAACAGGTTATCAACTAATAAATCGCATGCTCTTCTTTGTAGCTTAAAATGAAGGGAAATTGCTTTTATATGAGGTCACCTCTATTTATATAAACCCCCTATTTAACTATGTTAGACACCCAATTATAAATCTGACGTTAAAACACATTCTTGTTTGTTACTTGCGTAGATTAACAACCGTTCGTTTTTCTCCATACAAAATGTCTGTGCAGTTAATACGAAAATTATCAAAACGGAATGAAAATAGAACTATCTGATTAGACAACAAAGAGTTAAAGGGTGTACAAAATATCACTTTTAATATCCACTTTCTCTGTTGGGCTCACAACATATAAAGCCTCACAAACCAAGACCTTCTGTTACAAAAGTTATAAATCTTACAAACCTGAGATGTCTTTCATACCACAACGTCCTGTTACATACTCATAATGCCGTTGTTAAAGACTGATTCTCATACTTGGGTACATACATATTGTCAATAAAGAGGTGGCTCGATTGGAACTCCATCTGCTGAACTTCGAAATTCGGAGTGCGAGCGTATTCGAATGCTACATGTTACGATGTAACACATCTGACTGGGCAGCATCAGTTAGTCGGGCTCGGATAGTTGAAAATTAAATACCGGTGCCAATGAAAGTGCATAAAATAGTTCAAAATAAATACTATAACGTTCACTACCAAAATGTAGAGGATAAAATTCTATCAAACTACCAAACAGAACCTAATTCAAAATTACTATTAATGCCAAAGATTCTTATTATAGTTCATTGATAGACAGACTCTTAGTGAACATGCCTTGCTGCTGCAGCTGTGATAAGCAGTTTCCTTTAGCAAGCATCAACTGCGCCCATTCTGATGAATACAATCTACGTTCTCAAGAACTCAAGTCTCAACACACTTAATTACCCTTACCGTATTTGTCAATTAGTAATTCAACAATTCTTATCCAATTATCTGTGCCCATAACCTAATTAATTAGCACCTACGTCCATTGAGATTGCACGGAGCTAGTCAGTACTAAAAAACAGCCAAGAGATTGCAAATAAAGAAGTACTTTGTTCTGCAATGAATAAAAGCAAATTTACAATCGTGGCCATAATGATGTAAGATGTTACTGAATCTTGGTGAAAATGAGAATTAGCAAAATCTTGCAAGACAATTGCAATATTTCTATTTCTGATATTACTCTATATTTATTCCTCCTACGTACAAACAGGCATGTCAGCCTGCAGAATAATCCTTTCCAAAATGGATTGCAATATGTATCGTCTGCTTGCGATGGTTAAATCTAAAGTTGAAAAGTACTGGAAAACGTCTCTCTTAAACAGTGTTATTTTATGCACCAAAATAGTTATGTGGAGGTCAATAACGCGTGTTTAAACCAAATTAAAACCTTGGAGTAGAGCAGGTAATATTCCCTCTTTCAGCCTCGTTGTTAAATTGGAAGACACAAGTTGTTTTCATGCATGCTGATGGGAGGGGGGGAGGGAAGGGCGCGAATGCAATCTTGTCCTAAGATATCGCCTTGTATTACTTTTTCCATTTAAAATTGAAGCTCCTAATGGAGAAATTTGCTCAAATGCTTCCTATTTAATTACTAGGCTCTCTGTAAAATAAACCCACTCGAAATCCAGCAACCTTTCAGTACTGCTGTATGGGCACCATTACACAAAATATTTTACGCATATCAAAAAAACCGCAAATCTTTTACAGCATGTCTCGTCATGTAACGTTAAAAAAGCTCACCCGTACAGCGTATGTCCATGTTCTACGACAAAACAACATTAAGTAAAACTTCCTACGTAATATATCGTCTCCACAAAATAGTATATAGCTCTAAATAGCTACAACCTAAAATTTACCCGATAAATTCCACTGTCATAAAACATAAACACGGAATAGGATTTGGTAGTTAAATAGTTCCCGACTGAAGACCACCAACCTCCCTTCCTTTACTAGCATTGATAATAATAGCTTATTTTGATGCCCTAACATGACACATAATATTTCACGTTTCAGATTCACTGGGCATCTTTCCCTTACCACGTGCACAGCATGTGAGTCTTGAATATTACTTGAGCTACGAAGTGCACATCACTGTAAACCCGTCTTTCCCATTTGGCTGGAAACGTGGAATATTCTCCTGACTCTTTTCAATCTTCAATGACTTTGGTTTGTTTCCCAGTTCGCAGCTAAGGTTTTCTTCCACAGTAATGGGCAGATTCCTATTTTGCAACCTAAGACCGAGAAATTACGGAAAAGAAACGTTAGTGTGAATGTCTATCAGACGAGGGGACACACAAATCCCTAGTTTGAATTAGTTACATAGTTATATACAACTGGTATACATATAAAACATTGCCTAATTAGGACTCTTTCTTCAAAATGAGGAAGCAACGAGGAAGTTATGAGAAAGGAATGAGAAAGAAAAGGAATCAGAAAAGAATGAGAAAGGAATGCGAAAGGAAAGAAATGACGAAGGAATGAGAAAGTAATAAGGAATTTTCTTCGGTTTTCTTCATAGAAGTGCAAAAAGTTGTCCGTACTTTGCGAATGAAAGGCCACGAATCAGAATCTGAACTGGAGCTCTAAGAAATTTCTTGAACTTTGTTACGCTTCTTACCATAAAAAGGTTAAAAGAAACTCAACATACTGTGCTACTCCAGTTTGAAGTTCTAATCGCTGCTTGGACGAGTTTATATAACTATTATGGGTAAATCAGAAGTACTTTTGTAGCTCGCTATTCTACACTATTATGGGCCTCTAGAAACTGCGAGACCTAACAGTTAGCCTGAAACACTAAAACCCATGTCTAATACTACTTTACGTTAAGGGCAGGTCCGACTGTAATTTTCGAGAGTTAAAATTATCTTGAGTTAACACAACACAGAGATAAAATACTATCGAGTTGGAATATCCGCTCGCAGAAATATAATTGAATTACAACCAATGAGTTGGAACATTTATGATAGAGGTCATGATATAGTGCACGATATGGGGCAAAATATTTACTATACATCAGTGTGCAATACTTTCCTGAGCCTTTGATGAGAAACAGGTTGCAGTAAACGGGAAATAATGGCCGATATGGGTCAAATTGATGTCACGAGCTCCCTGGTAAAACGACATGAAAAGGCCCGTGCTCTTGTGGTTTCCATCCAAGAAACGTTACAGAAACAAACAAATTTTCTTGTACTTTTATGAGACATTAACCTAACGATTATCAAAGTCCACTCTTGTATGCTGGGAAATCAAATGTAGCATATAAAATGATTGTTAACTATAGTAATCAATCATATAATGTTGGTATTTGTTAGAAAATGGGCAAGAAGAAACAGGAACATGACTTTAATGGTCATTCATCTCATATATATTACGTAATGAGAGTACCAATGTGTGGCACAGCTAGTCTTACCTTTTACATGCATAGTATATCAACCCAGCCATCTCGGGCACCCGGTTCTCCTGCTTATTGTTATGCAAGCATATAACCAGATCGTTCCCTTTAATCTTGATTACAATCAGCTGATCAGAACCCGGTGTGATACACAGGCCATCAACCTTAGAAAGCGAGAAAATAAGAGCTTACTTGCAACTACGCAATCACTAAACGACACGCCAAAAGCATGGCAACAAAGTATCAGAAGTGCACATGAATTTTAAACCGATACATAAAGCCGCACATGCTACAAAATGATACAAAACGGATAGAGAATAATCCAATGTAGTGAAAGTGTGCTTTTTAGAGTGTCAGATGCCTGATAACAGGAGGGGGGGGGGTAAAACCTCAACATAGGTTTAGCGCTGCACACCATCAAAAAAATTGTGCAAGAGAGAGGAGGGTCAAGGTGCATATGAAGCATAAGGTTTTCAAAAAATAGCGATGCGCACACGTGAGCTACTATTAGTAACGCAATGGCATCTCCTTTCAAAAATTGGGCCACATCAAAATAACTCAATTTATCATCGTTGTAGCAAGATCCTCGGAAGAGTGTAACTAGGATATCACTAAGATAAAGTAAAGCAGTTAGACTTAAAACTTTAATTAAAGCATACAATTTAACTGTAAATGAAATCTCAAATAATCTGGAACCAGGTTTTAAAAATTAATACCTTAACAAGTGGTATGTTCTTCATCTCTTTATAGGATGTTGTCAGTTTGAAAATGGTGTTCTCAGTAAGAACAGTGATACGGTCTTCCATTTTCCCGTGTTTGTTGATCTGAAAAGAATAAGATGAATATTACAGGCTATAAATGAACAGGAAATATAAGAAACGAAATCCTCTACAAGAGCCTGCCCTCTCGTAATCTGTTGCAAAAGGATTTAACATCGGATAGGCCTTGACCATAGCGATCCTAATTAAGATCGCCATGGCCTTGCCATGTTATACGGTTAAGAAACACCACAGTTGGACATGATACACAATAGTATGGCCAGCCAGCTATGTCATGACCACTAGAGCATAACTTCTGTACGATTAGGTTGCTTGTCAAGTTCCTCCAGCCCGCCGGGCGTAATCCCCATTGACCCCCCGGTGCTTATTACCTGAGGAATTACCAACAATAACAGTCCAACCAAGCCGGTATTTAAAATGCGTATCGTAGCATTCCTGGCGACTAACTGAGAGCACATTATTCTAAATACTTGCCAATGGTACCACAACGTCTACACATTGGGCAGGATGATCAATACATCTTTACAATTGCAATCTTCCACCGCATTACCATTCGCACCATACTTAAAGACATATATAAAGGGAGCATTTACATCCTTATGGTGTTTCAGACACTTCACTGCTACGCTATAGCCTTCCTGCCATTAACCATTCCTTCCATAATTCAACAATTTACCAACTGCATCGTGGGGTCTCTCAACATTCATCATTGTACAAACGGTACTTCTTACGATCACTTAGATTATACGACAATACCTGATGTTGGCGTCCGTAACTTGCACCGTTTGAACTCCACAAAATTTTAGTCTTTACAACTATTGGCTTTCAAAAAAAAACCCACAAAAAACTGTCCTTAAATAACCATAAAACACCCTAGAGGAATTAACTTCGTAATAATTTAACAGATACAAAGACACCAGCATCGGAAGGCTGCTCCTACATTACCTACCTAGCCCAAATGAAAGCAGCCTGTCCGTACTCAAAAACCTCTGAGCAACACATACCTTTTTACAGAAGGACGAGAACAGGATATATCTTGCTTTGCATTTTCTCTTCAAATTCTCTGCAGCTCGAACAAAAGCTTCGTTTTGACTGTTTTCACCACTCTGCAGATATATGTAAATAGATTTGGGTGCAACACGGTAATCATCGGATACAGAAAAGGGAAATGGGATCCTTGCAATGCAAAACACATTAAAGGGAGGGGACATGACATTCGACACACGGCTCTTATTTCAAAGAATAAGTTTTTAGTTACACTATACCGGACTACTATCATATCAGATTATTTTTATACCTTACACAATATACTTTGACTCCACAATTCCGATACGATGTTACTTGGATGTGTATGTGGCATAAAAATGATCCGATATCCATTTTCTCACCCTCAACGTCAGTCTAGTTTTGGACATCCAAACTTTCTTCTAAAAAGGTGATACCCGAATCCCGTGATACCCGAATCCCGTGATACCCGAATCCCGTGATACCCGAATCCCGTGATACCCGAATCTGGTGATACCCGAATCCCGTGATACCCGGCGGCAAAGTAAGCAAAAGTTCCTGTACAACAGTATCGGCTATCGGAGCGGAGTACAAAGCACTCCGATATGAAAGTACGGTATAGTGCAACTCAGACCTATGCAGTTACTCGGTCTTATATATTTTTCAACGGGAAGATGCTTTGCTGATACCCAGAGCCACTGACGCGGAATATCTGTTTCATTCACAAATACCGAAGTGAAGGATCTATGCGTTTAGACACTGCAGCATTAGCAAAAAGTTGTCAAAATCACTCTTTCTTGCAGTTTACCCTACAATACGTCCATGTCATCTCCACCTTTAATTCACAACGGAAGAATCACTATAACAACTGTAGGCTCGCAAAGCAAGACGGGGCAATCTTTTTTCTTCCCTTTCACTCATTTAGGTAGAACTTTGAGATTTTGATATGCAATTAACGTCATTGACATAATTTATTCGTACGCTTTTATATACGCACGAGGCTTGGTTATCAGTTAGAAGTTAAAATTTCCAGGGCAGCGTTGGTTTCAGCCCCAAGACCTCAGACTAGCGAAAACCGTCGACTATACGTCAAGAACAACTGAAAGCCAATAGTCGGGCAATTTACTGTGTGCCAATGTTAGGGAACTATTTGTCGGCATCAACCATATTTTAGTTATCTTCAAATGGAGGATAGATCTGGTTTGTGGTTGTTTAACCTTGAATTAGTTGACGCGTGTGCGCAGCTGAGGTAACTCTGGTGGGAATTTCGTACATGGGTTTATCTGTCTTGGAATTAAGTACGAGTTCTTACAATGCATTCACATCGCACGTTCTACCAACTGTGCATTTAAGACATCCCACGATGATAAGATATGTTGTTCTCTAGTCTCCATATCAACTCCCAATTCGCAACTAGCAGACATCAAAATCTTACTCTACGCTCCTTTGATGAGGAACCTTTCTACGGAATGCGACTTGAACATGGGAGATCTGGCATCGGATCCATCAATCTGCCCAAAGCGTATTGAACATTTCAAGGTACTTTCGAGAAAAAGAGGATTTCAAACACTCAGTTTTGAAAAGATAATACAAAAATAAAAAATACGAAGCTCGAAAAAACTTTACATTTCGTTAGAATATTTTCAAAACTGATTACATCAGATTCTTTCTTCTTCATAATCTCTATAGCTATAATTGTTATCATCACTATGTTCGTTGATATTGTTGTTTTTATTATTGCTGTTATAATTTTTTTTGTTATTATTGTTACTGCTATTGATGTTATTATCCACAGCAGCTAAATCTCGCTGATCCCATAATAAAGAGCTTCATAGACAACAGAAATCATCGAGATGCAAAGCTACAAAGCGAATAGGTAGAAAATAAAGTTGCTACCACCTTTATTATTGAATTTGGTCATGTAGATAAAGGTGTCTTGCAAGGTGACTTCTTTGGTCCTCTTCTATTTTACTTTTGATAAGAACTTTTGTTCAGTAGCTCAAACATGGATGATTCACTCAACTTAGTTACTCCTGCTGAAATTTATTGAAAATTTGCTGACTATGCGGCAGTTTTTGACTAGTCATTAGTATGAGAATCAAATTCTCTTTGACGCTTTCAAGGGTCCAGAAATACAAGGGTTTTGTCATTGCTAAGGTTGGCTCATCATCGAAGACGTGTGGGCCAAATCGTTTTTAAACCAAATAACTGTGTCTGTCATAGAATATTACGAAAGCTTCGGTTACCTTGGGAGGTGTTACAACTTTGAAATGGACAACACAGATCATAAAAAGGCTCAAATATCAGAAGTTAATGATTGTATGATTGTATCCAACGTCGTGACTATTTGCCATCATATCCCAATCATATGCTGCTGGTATATCAAAGGCACCTTCTATCTAAAATTTCAAGGTATCTTACTATATGTGACCTCAGTATTACATGGGTATAGTCTTCATTAGATACGAGGTGCCATTGTGCCTTTCACAGATGGTTGGAAATACTCTAATGCCGCTGTCGAAGGCAGCGCAGGGTAGAGCAACTCGCTGTCAGTAAACCAAGTATTTCCTTGACTTTTATCTATTGGAGGAACTGTGTTCTCTTTCACAGTTCCTCAGCCACTCTTCACACACTACAACATTTCTACTATATATACAATTTACAAGACAATGAACGGACGCTTAATTACAATAAATCAATTTGATTGGCTA
>JAAAKL020004050.1:0-21735 GCA_010016065.2 Carybdea cf. marsupialis auct. non (Linnaeus, 1758) | reverse complement strand
CTATTAGGAGATTGATCTCTTTCAATATATATATTTCAGGTCCCTTTTAACTTTTAAGTCTTAATGAATAAATTTTAACTGTCCTCTTCATTGAAAACAGAAAACTATTTTTCATTTGTCATGCCCATGTTTTCATGGAATTGCCCTGTGGGTTTGTGTTGTAGATATTACTGCTATTGCTGACATAAACTTTTGACAGTTAACAAGGTACAATTCCTTATCCTTTTTAACATTTCCACAATGCTGCTTGTAGCCAATCAATTATGATTTCTTTGGAAGTGTGTTTAGTATGTTATATGTACCATATTAACCGATAGGCACATGGATAGAGGTACTACACTCTACAAAGTTACCTGTATGTACATTGGGGCAATTAATCAAAGAACCTTACAGCTTTGTTTAAGCTAGTAAATTGAGACATTCCATAAAACTATTCAGGTACCCCTACATGGCAAACCTGCTTGTGTCAGTGTATAATAGTGGCTTGCAGTAAAAGAAGGGAATGTGCCTTACACAAGTCTAATTCGAAAAATAACTGAAAAAGACCTCTAAAAGTAGAGCTGCAACTAACTATTTGGAGTAGCATACAGGCTCCTACATAAAACTGATTCAATTATTGTATCTAGGTCAAAGTCAAGTATACACTCTATACTACTCGCAACTATATACACTACAACAATAACCCCTTGTGATAAACAAATAGGTATGCAATCCAACAAACCCAGTGTCTGGAGAAAAAATATCTTGACCAATTGGGATTCAAAGCTATGACTTTAAAATTTTCAGCAGACCACAGCATTGCTATTGGTACTATACCCTTTAATAATCTAATAGGTTTCTGTTGAGTGATAGCTGTCTCATGTGTATCCTCATATTTGTGATATCTTTTGTTTTCTTGCAGTCTAAAATTGTCACCTGCCATTTAATCTATGCAGTGGTTGGTACAACAGGTATAAAGTAGTACTGTAGTAAGTCTTCAGCTATTTGAAAACTCCTATTAACCATTATCTCATGGTGTCTTTCAAGTAAACTACAAAATCTGCTATATCTGCAGACAAATCTATGACTTGCTTGAACCCAATGGTATTCAGAAACAAACATAAAATATCCAGTGGGAGAAATGGCAACTAGAAACTTCCAAGTGTTGAAATGTTTGCAGCTTGACTAAGTGGCTACCTGACAATGCCTTAATCAACAGTCAATAAAAATTTCAATCTAATGTATAATATACATTTTGATGGGATTTACGGAACAATTTATGGAAGTGAAACCTGCATTGCTTCTTCTGGCAACCAGTAAAGGGCCTGCTAGAATGCTACTCAGTAACCTAAACCAGACAGTGAAATCTGACCAAGTTGATATCAAATCAACCTGCTACATCTTCATTCAGAAGGCCTAGCCTGAGTCTAACTAACAATTCAGAAGGCCTAACTACAACTAACAATTCATCCTTGTGTCCCAGTTTGTTACATTTTCATGCAAATAACCTTTTGTTGGTGCACAAGCAACTGACACCACATCCTTGGGAGCAATGATGCAAGTAGATGCACTTATGCTAAAAACATTCTAATTGATTGAAGGCCAGTGTAAAACTTCATTTTCTTGCCAGTCTTGATTTGTGTCCAAGACAGTGGTCTAGCTTTCCAACATGTCCTTGGGCCTAACTTAAAAGACCGAAGTTTGTTGACCTCTTTGAAAGAGAGCTAAACTGGGGAGTGATGCTATGACCAAGTTCTTGTCTATACGGGCAAGACAAATCTGACTGGATTAAAATAATCATGTTCAGTCAAACATTAAGAGGATCTGATCTCAGGCATTTCCTCTCCTTTTCCCTTGGTTTCACGACTGACCTTTGGCTGATAAATGTCAATGCTTGGGTCAGGGTCAAGGTTCACCACCAACAAAGTTATGAATACACCCTTTCTTAAATTGACCAGGTAAGTATGTTAACTTTGAATATTTGAGTAGAATACTGTCTAAACTGGACTCAAGTGATTGATCAAAGTAAGACAAGGGTTATGAAAGACAAAATGACATTCACACCCAATGGCAATCCAGGTCCCAAAATATTTTGTTGTCCTTATTCCATATTGGTGTATTACCAACTGCAACTCTTGGGCCTTTTTGTTTATCCTACTGTATCCAATTTATCATGCATTCAATAGAGCTGATGTCAATAGTTTCAAGGGTACTTCAGTGCATCGGTTGAATAAGTTCACAGACCCCAAAAGCAAAACACACATGTCACATGAAAATAACTTTACCAATACAACAATAACAAATGTTGGATAAACAACTTTTTGCTTACATAGATAAAAGTTAATACATTGAACTCCTTTTGCAAATGGCAGGTCAGTACCTATTCATTGTAATACATATGCTACATCTCTCTACTCTTTACAAAAAAACTTAAAAACCTATCAAATGGGTAGGAGATGTACTTGTGCATCCAGTAGATGACTGAGAGTGGTGGAGGACTTCCTAGACTGGTGCATGATGTACACCAGGGCTGTTACTGTCCTTGCTAATTTAGGAAGATTATTTCTTGCACTGATTTAGTTTCCATAGTATTTTCCTGTTGACTATTTTAGCTATTTTGGACTTTGTTAATGACACAGCAATAGATGGGCTTTCTAAAACTCCCTAACTGAACATACCACCCTGAATCTTGATAAATAGTACCAGTACGGTTAAAATTTTCCATACATGCCTTTTACTGCTTTCTTCTCTGTTTGTTCCTGGCACTCACAAGATCACTTAAATGGTTATAACTATGAATATGTAATTTTATGTCAGAAGGAAACCACTGATGATGACTTTCTAAATGCTACAACTTGTCTCCGACGTCACAAGTGTCAACATTACATGTACCTAACAAAAGGCTATTCTGCATTAGGTCACGGTAATTAGAATGCACAATATTTTCAAATACCTTACAACGGATGGATGTATATTTGTAAACATGATCAAATCAACATCTAACAAATGATGAATCTGCACACCCTGCAAGTATTGTTGATGGGACTATTGATCACACAGAAGATCTACAAGAATCTACAAACAACGATGCACCTACTATAAGGTAACTCCACGCTGAGTCGATTACAGCAGTTCTGTTAACCTAAAGATAGCGTGTATGCCTACATACCAAAATATCCTACTTTAAATATCAAGCATGCCAATATCGAGCATAGTTCTTGCTGTTGCATAACATTGCATACCGGTAACAACATTTCACCTTACATCAATAATCAAGCCAATACCATCTTACAAATATTCACATATTAGTGTTTCGTTGCTCCAAAAGCTTCCCAAATTTGTTACCCTCACTAAAGTTAACAAAATTATTGTCTCTCTGATACATGAGCAGCTTTAACTAAAATCATCACCTTAGCTAATTTTTATCAACTTCTCAATTTTCATGCCACTGAGAACAACACAGGTTTCGAGTGTCAATGGCTATGTTCCCATGTTTGATGCTTGCGGAGGTAAATATTGTGAAGCTGAAGTGCTATCCATCGAAAATCCTTCTGATACAGGCGTCAAATGAAAACCGGGCACAGAATAATTTCTATTCTTATACGTAAAAGAAAAGTTTACAAAAACCATTTTACAATCTACGTGTTAAATATTATGAAAAAGCGAGAAACATAGAAAAAGCGCCGTAAGAAAGAATGGGGGGAAAACGACCAAGAAACGTGACAGAAGTGTCACATGGTCACATTCGACGGCCAAATCATAACACTTCAGCATCTTTAATGAAGTCAAGACATGGTTTCCAATATTTGAGACATCTTTAAATAAAAAATATTTAGACGGAAACAAGTAGAAACCCCTCTAAATCTGAAGGGTGAGAGGTGACATGGTCTTGCTTATCGATGACAACAACAACGTGGAATTGCCACTCAATTTTGATTAGTAAGCCGAACTAGAACCAGAATTACACCATCAAAGCACTTTTCACTACGAAGTACTTTGTAAAGAGTTTCCCTCGCGTCACTAATACACAAACCAAAATGCAGTATACAGTTCACGTTGGTGCATTACGAGCATATGATAGGCGGTCTCACACCTCCAGATGGTCAGTTCAGCCGACAACTGTTCCAACCGGTTTTCTCATATCACAGGTCAACTACGAAGTATTGTATAAAAATACTGGCAAGAAAACAAGTATTAAATAAAGCCAGTCCATTTTCTAGGGTTGGTGATCACTAAAATTTCTCGCTGATTTTAACAAATTATTCCTTGGCATCTATTTTGTCTAGGCCGTAAACGAGTCGAAGTGGAAAGTCGAAGAGATGGGAGGCTGACGTGATGGGGAAAATGATGCATGGCCTTACAAATGCTTGTTCTGTTGAGATTTATCAAAAGCATCAAGTCATTATGAACCGCACTAAGATGTAAAAATTCCTATCAACAAAGCTGTTAGACTCAACAGACTATCTACGAAATCTTTGGATGCGTTATAGTTGCAGTTCAGTCATTGGAATACTCCTGATGAACTCTGTAGTCATACGTAACATAAGAATACACTGAAAATCTGGTTTACCGGGTCTGTGATGGAAGTGGCCAGATACATGTCTCCCAGTTGGAATCCCAGGTGGTGCGAATGGACAATAATACTCTCTGTCGCCGTTACAACCTAGTGACTGCCTTCAGGCATCGAAAAATGACTGGAGAGCGGCTACGTGACCGATCAGCCACCCAAATGCTTTGCCTACAGAGTTGATGATTAGCATGGCTGCTTAAAAATGCTGGGGAGCACCTCTATGAATGTTAGCCGAACAGCCATCGTAACTCACAACAAACTCTACCTCGCAAGAACCTCTTCTATGTTCTATTATCTGTTTTTAATACGGATGCGAATTTTAATATTGCAAGAGGCGGTCATGCCTACATTCAAGACAACCTCGACGTGTTCAAGACTGGCAACTGACTAGGGTCTTCACCTTTCTTATCAATACCTCACTATACAGAGGCATGATATACCTCCATTTACAAAAGTCATACCGCTGTCGAACTTCGGTTTGCTATATCAACTGTTAGCATTCAAATCGTAAGAGCAGGCAGCCATGATTGACAGGAGTCGACTGCGACAGAATCAAGAGAAATGGACCTACTGTCTGATGGTTCATGTACCTCATCTGGTATTGTTGTTATTCCTAGATCCTTACAAATGATAAAAATTTAAAAAAGTGTATGTTCTTGTATTAATACGGGTCACTGGTATCCAACTAAAATCAACCTGATGTGATTTATTCCTCGTGAATATACGGCTGCCGCCCGGAACTTTGCCTCTTCCTTAAATTCTTCACATTTTCTGTGAACAACTACAACTGTGATCTCTACTAACCTTAGTCTGGGTTGGCAGTTGGGACAGTGGGGAAATCAGAGTGCATCAGCATGGCGTAACTAGCATGCCATCTTATTAACTGATGGATTCAAGTTTCTAATTTAACCAACGGAAACCTTGGAAACTTCAAATACGTTCGTTATCACCATCACGTCCATTCATAAATAGCAAACATCATACTTACGGACTGACTTTCCAACGACTGTTTATCTTTCGCTCTTCATTTATTCCTTGAACTAGCAGTAATAACAAGCTCTAAAAGCACTATCCTTGATCGCCTATGCAATAAGCTGCGATCAATCGAGAACAGGCTTCGTGGAATGTTTTAAATTTCTTGCAAACCAACTGTGTACGCAGCAACGATAATGGCGGGTTTATATAATGACATCTTGATGAGGATGACGCTCGATTTTCACATTTAAAACTAACGATTTGCCACCAAATATACATCAAGCACTCTCCCTTAGACTTTAGTAACTGGATATAAGTAATGTTATGAAACTGTTAATAACTAAAGAGTCATTTACTACGAGAAAAAGTATAGCATGGCTTCTATTCCATATTCCCTACGTCCGCCATGCTACTCGCAAGTTCCCGGATGAGAGCATAGGCGATGGAGATCAAGACACACCTGATTGGTGGATTCATCGACAGCTTCGACGAATGCACCATTCTGATTGGTCAACAGTAGTGGACAAAGGTGTTTTGACGTTATGTTGACACCGAGAATGACGACCGGAGGAAAATTTCCGATTCTGCACGGCGCACACTTGAACTAGTTTGACGTCGCCTGATAGGGATTGACATAGACTTTTTGTGCTTGACAGCGATGGCCCACTTGGTCACTTCATCGAAGGGTTTTAACCAGTAAACGACGATCCTTACAATATGAGGCTTAAATGCGAGATAGCAAAGTATAACAGATTAACATCCTTGCTGTAGTAGGCTACTCGTTGTTGCCATCAGAAAAGGATTTCAGTTCATTTTCATGCTCGGAATTTGGTGGAAGGTTGCAAGGAGGGAAGATAAACGGTCGGATAAAGTTTGGCTTTGGGTTAACAAAGAAAAGTAACCAGGGCATTGAACAGTGACGGTTGTTTTCTGTGGTGGTTAGCTACGGTTAATCTAACAGGATACGTAGTTGCATTTGATGGAATAGATCGGAGGAACGCCATGCAGGGCAGTGCTTGCTTAACTAGAACCAAAGTATGAAATACAATAGGTCGTTAGGGATGTGGTATTAGATAAGTGGAGAGCAACGAAGACCAACTAGCCAAGAGATCCTCCGAACCTTTACGTAAGTGCGTAGTGGCTACATGGCTTAATAGTATGCTAAATAACATAGTGTAGTTAATCAAGGTCTTGGTTTATGATTACTATGGATAACAGTGTGCCTCTGAATAATGAGTTCTTATCATAGCTTTCGATGGTCACGGCAGTAATACCGATACAAACTAAGTACACTACCATCCACTCCTTATTTCTCTACAACTCTTTCTATTTTATGTTACCAGCACTAGGGAGATAGCTTAGTGATAACATTCGTGTGATAATAACAGTGGCATGAGTTGAAGAGCAAGTTTCGTTTTAACAGCCTTGTACCTTTAAATAAACTTCATCCTTTTGTTACTTAAGGGGTTGGTCACTTTTGTGAACGAACTGAAAGAGCCGCACCGAGAACAATGGCACAAACGCGTAGTAAGTTGCAGACGTGTAGAGACGAGTTACCCGAACACACCCCCTTCTGATAAGCTGTTTTACTTTTATGTGCTAAGTAACGGTCGGAACTACTCCATGCTGCCTCTCCAGGAAATCCTAGCAAAGTGGTAAGTAAAACAAGCTAACAGATAGCAAATTGTGCGTCGCGTCTTTTGGCAATGATCGTGTGTAGCATCTGTTCTTATTAGGTGACTACGCCCCTAGGGTGTACGGGGGACTACGACGTCCCATGTAAACCCCAACTACCCTATAATTATCATGTATGTTACGGAGTCGCCGCAAAGGTTGAAACGTCTAGTGGTGGAAAGCGGACGAAACAGTAACGACACTATGAGACTATTACTATTCTCAACATATATTACTAAATTCCCACTACATACAATAATCAGTTACTCACACAAGAGACTTCTTTAGAATGTTCGGTGATGACGGCTTTTGGCTTCAGTAGTATTAGTTGAGATTCTATTCCTTTCTGGACTTTATTCGATCTTCGGTGTAACGGAGTGACAATTTCCACCAGGCGAAATGAGTGTTCGTTTCAGGAGATGATCCGAGTACTTTAGTCGTAGGTATCTTGGGCCCTCTGCTCAAGCTATTGAAGGAAACTCAAATACCAACTGTTTTTATATAGCTTGAAAACACCATATTCTCCTAGCCATTTAAATGAAAATTTGTCTTCCTTTCATAAGAGAAATGACGTGAGTGGTTGACACACCCAGAACTTACTCGGTGGCGTATGCCCACTCTAAAAAATGTCGTCATAACCTTTTGCCGTCGTGTCTAATTTTCTTTTACGAAGGAATCAGCCGTCGTAGTTTTAGTTTTACAAACACTACCCTATGACATGTAGCAACTGAAGGTGAAAAATCAACGGGGAATCAAACCCACGGTCTCCGCTTTGCGCAACGATGACGCTTTTCCACTAAGATACGGTTCCTTACCAACGAGAGAGAGACATTTGGGGAGTCTATTGTTTGGATATAGCGTCACTACAGTTATTAGACTTATTTGTCTAGGATGGCACAGACGTAGCTGAGACTCTGTATGAGTAAACTAGCCGAGGTAGTAACTTATAAGCGATTTCACCAGGACATGAATGGCGTCTGTGAAACAGTAATAATATGTACCGCAGTCGCCACAGAATGCTTTACGGTGAAGGTTGGATTGCACCAGGGATCAGAACACAGCACCATCCTCTTTGTTGTAGTCATGAATAAATTAACAGAAAAAGTTGAATGAAGCAATATGAGCAATGCTGTTTACATATGATCAAGTATGTATAGGAAAAACTAGATCAGAACTGAGATTTAACTGAGACATGTTTTGAGAGATGTAGAAATAAGCAGGTCGAAAGAGGAGTGCCCCTACTGAAATGGAGACGAAAATGTAGAATGCAAGATATATAGATCATAAGAGTGACAGACTTTGGGTATTAGAGCTAAACGATGGAAGAGAATGGTGCCTGTGAGAGAGGTGACATACGGGGTGGAATTAATGGGAAAACGTCCCGAGAGTTATCTGGTTCGCAAAGTCAAAGAAATGTTCACAGCACAGCTATTAGACCAGCAATGTTGTGCAAACTGGAAGCAGTGGCGGTGACGAAGAAGCAGGAAGCTGAGATAGTAGTAGCAGAGCTATAAAATGTTTACATATACACTGGGAGTAACTAGGAATGACAAGATCAGAAACTAATTTATCAAAGGAGAAACACAAGTTGAATAACTGGTAGTGAAAACAAGAGAGGTTACGCTGAGGTGTTTTGGGCATGTCATGAGAAGAGTTTTTGAGTACATGAGCAAAAGGTGATGGAGGTGTGATTTCAAGGGGAAAAGGAGAAGGATTAACAAAACGGAGGTTTATGGATACAGTAATAGAGGATATAAGGAAGGTGGGTGTTATGGGAAAAGATGCCAAAGACAGTAAAAATGAAGACCCATCATCCTCGATGCAACCACTTAGAAAGGGAAGGGGATGAAAGAAGAAGAACTGTCTTGAACTTTTTCTTTCTGCTGTATTAGTTCTAGCGTCAAGCACTAACTTTATAGTCAGAAATAGATAACTAACTTTCATATGGTTTGGTATTGATAAACTGGTGAATGGACAGATCAACAACGTATTTGCCAAGTAAATATTAGTCCGTTACAAGGAAAGCCGTCCAATTTCTCATCTAAACATAATCATCACATAATGGGCATATCACCCGATTACTGCGTGAACCACAGCCTACTTTCTAAGTCGTACCACATAGCTGGATAAAATTTTCAGGTCGGTAGCCCCCTAAGGTGATGGAGAAAAGCCAGCATTTGGCGTCTATAAAGGGACTGTATGTCTGATGAATTTCTCACAAAACTGAACAAATTACAGCAGACTTTAAATTTTACCTTTGAGGGGCAGAAAAACAACGAAAGTAAACCATTTCAAAACTTTGGTTCATCATACACTCATAATCTTCTCGGTAGACAGATTAAAGCACGAATTCAATTTATTAAAGCAAATGTTTCTGCCTAATGCTGTGCTGAAGATGAAGTCGACTTTACTTTCACAGCAAAACTATCGCAGTTTTCTATTTTAAAAGCTTCTGGACTTGAGAAATGTCCCTGTATTTAAAACTACCATAGCTTGGCAATGTTTCGATTCGATTCGAATACCAGATCAACAAGGCCACGGAGAAGTGTTTCTGCGCTGTGATCCAATGCGTAGTGTATGCCAGTAACAAGTCATTCTCTACTAACCACAAAGACCGTTTGCCTTCCAGAAATTGCAGAATTGCAGTACAGTCATTTTCTTCCAAGTTCGAGGCTGTTTATGTAAGCGTCAAAACTTTAAGGACAGTTGACAGAATTGAGCAGCACGTTCCTTCTTGTATTCGCCAAGCACCAGCTTCTAAAAGAAAACAGTCACTTCGGGTTTCAAAACACAAAAGCACAACGCTCTAGAATCACCCAACATAAAAGCAAGAAAACTCACCCCGAAACTCACAAACACAAGGATGACATCTGGTGGGGAATAATCTTGTTCCATGGGCAGATGATCAGCTCTTTAACCTTGATTGGTAATCATCTTGAGATGGTGTCTCAAAAAATCACTGGATGGTGGTTAACCATGTACCACATTTAGGGGTGGATGTTAATCGCATCGACCAGCCTTGTAACCCGTTTTCTCTCATCGGATTCATATGAGTTGGTCAACATTTTGTTGACTGATACTCTGCATCCAGGGGAGTGAATGCTGAAAAATCTTTTAATCATTATGTTTTCAAAAATTAGTATCAATCATAACTGTGTAAACAGGCCTGGAAATACGGTTGAAGGACCTGCGTACAATAAGGAGAATGTTCGACCTTGGCATCACCAGACCATCATCCAGCTACCAGGTCACCCTAGTCAAAAGCTTTACAATGTCAGCTTCACTAGCATTAGCGGCTTAAGTACAAATTTTGATAAGAACAAATTTTGATGGTTGTGAATCATTCCTTATTTTTTCTTGTCCTAATATTCTTGGTCTGTCAGAGATTAACCTTGACCCCAGCATTGACAATGACCAGTTCATAATCCCTGGTCACCTTATACGGAAGGATTCAGCTGTTCATATGCATGGTCTTGGTATTTATGTTTGTGATAGTATCCCTATTTCTAGAAGTCTTGAGTATGAAACTCCTGATAAGTCCTACATCTGCTTAGCCCTTGCTTTGATTCATTCGACCACTTATCTTTTTTTCTTACATCGTTCACCTTCTTCAAGCGATTGTGCTATGTTAGATGATATCTCCAGCCACATGGATTCTATTTTTCAACGAAATCCTTCAGCTAATGTTTTTGTCTTTGGTGACTTCAATACTTATCATTCTGATTGGTTGATATATTTGCGAGGGACAGACTTGGCTAGTGAATGTATCCCAAGATCTTACCCAATTAGCAACATCTCCAACTCGCATTCCTGACAGAGATGATCACGATCCTCATCCTACTGACCTTTTTCTTACTTCTAATCCTGAAATCTGTTCTGCCAAGTGTTTACCTTCCCTTGGAAGATCAGACTATCTAGCTGTTACTGTAACTGTAAATTTCAATGCAACCGTTCAGAAGGATGCTCCACTTCTCCGAAAGACCTTTCTCTTTGGGAGGGCAGATTGGGATGGCTTTCGAGACTACTTGAGAGATGCTCCTTGCTCATCTCTGCAAAGGGACCTCCCACCTCTGTGATCTGTGATTCAGGGAGGTATTGATGCTTTTGTTCCAAATAGGCAAATCGTGGTAAAACCTCATCTTCTCCATGGTTTACTTCGGCTTGTTCAGCTGCCATAGTCCACAGGAATCACTTCTTTCATCAATATCAGCGTGTTCAGATACGCCAGTGATAGATGCAAGAGGATTATTGAGCAGGCAAAAGCAACATATTTGGGACAGAGTAGGCAGGCTGTTTCTACTCAGAAACGTGGATCTCGTGACTTTTGGAAAATCCATAACAGCATCATGAATAAGGGAAAGTCTGTTGTTCCTCCGTTATTCAATGGACCTGAGGTGTTAACATCCTCTTGAGACAAAGCTCAGCTGTTTGGTAAAATGTTTACCAATAACTCCAGTTTGGATTGCTCTTGGTTGGAGCGTCCAAATATTCCACCTCGCACAGAGTTTCTCTGAGAAATGTCTGTACCTCTAGGCTGGTTGCTGATGTGATATCTAATCTTAACTCTGCTAAGGCTTCGGGATCAAATATGTTTCCTGTTTTGCTTCTAAAGAATTGAGTTCCTCAAATCTCCTCGATCTTGTCCAAACTATTTAATCTCTGTCTGAAAGATTTCTGTTTCCCTGCATGTTGGTAGACTGCATTAGTTGCTCCTGCGTTTAGATATAACGGGGAAAGATCCCTTCCTGAGAACTATCGCCCCATCAGCCTTCTGCCTGTTGTCAGCAAGGTATTAGAGAGGTTGATAAATATGGAGCTGTTGGCTTATCTTGAAGGGATAGGTCTTTTCTCTGAAGAACAGTATGATTTTCGTTCCTCTAGATCTACTGCTGATCTTCTCACCGTGGTAACTGAGCTACACTACGGTAGTCTGGATAGATCTGGTTGCTCTGGGCCAGTTTCTCTAGACATTTCCAAGGCTTTTGATAAGGTTTGGCATGCTGGTCTTTTACATAAACTCAGAGCTTATGGTATTGGTGGTGAAATTTTTGGGATTATGTCATCTTTTCTAAGTGGTCAGAATATTAAGATAGTTTTGGATGGTGAGTCATTCAATTTTTTTTCAGTAAATGCTGTAGTCCCCCAAAGTTCTATCTCGGGCCCCACACTTTTTCTCGTTTTTATTAATGATCTATCTGATACTGTGCTTTGTCGGCTTCCAATTTATGCTTATGATACTACGTTATATTCTAGTTGTAGTAGGGCATCACAAGTGTCATCCCAGGAAAGAATGGCTTCAGAACTTAAATCAGACTTAAACACTGTTGTAGAGTGGGGTGGAAAGTGGCAAGTGCCTTTCAATGCTAGGAAGACTCAGCTGGTATCTTTTGACAGGTGCCTCTTAGCATGGATGGCCGTGTTCTTAAGAAGCTGTCATCGTTGAAGCTCCCTGGCATTTCTTTTACTTCAAGGCTAGAATTGGGGCCTTACCTGACTAACCTAGCTAAGTTTGTCTCAATAAAGGTTGAGGCTCTTTTGCGATCTATGATCTTTCAGTCACCTGACCTTGTGTTATATCCTTCTAAGGTAATGATCAGGCCTTGCATGGAGTATTGTTGTCATCTTTGAGCTGGTGTACCAAAGTGCTATCTCAACATATTTGACCATTATTGGCAGTATAAACAAGGTAGCTTTATTCCGCATGGATTGGTCTTGAGAGAGATAGTTGAATAGAGCAGTTAGAGGGACACTTAGTTAGGCAGACTTTTAGGCTTATTTCATTGCCTGCTCTTTGTTTGCACAGTTATTTGACTTACTTGACATTACAGCTCAGGCATGCTTGTCCCTTGCTCTTGCTACATTCCTACTACGCCAATCTTGCCTGTCCAGTGTTGCTCTCTCAGCCATCTCAATAGGCGACTCAACAACTGCACTAAATAGTTAAGTCGACAATGGAGGAGGTCGATCATAAATTCGCGCCATCACCAGCAACCTAACTTTTTTTCTGTTTTTCTTAATGCTTCATCAGTGCCATTTCCACACCTAAGTACTCTGGCATAAGTACTTGTCGAGGTTTGTCGACTTTCATTTATAGCCATTAGCTAGGAGTGTTACATCGTATCACCAGGGTACTAACGACTTTTCTTAAAAACTAGGCAACAAGAAAAATGTACTGAATAATGCAATTATAGGGTCCCTAGGGTCCAAACATTCCGCACGACGAGACACTGAATACAAGGAAAAGTAAGTCGATTTCCACACAGGCCTAATTGGAAATGGCTGAGTTAGTGTTAACAACCAATACATTTGAACACATTGGGCATGTGTCCAACCAATTACAAGGTATGGTTATGGATACTTGAATTGCGCCGCTTTATACCATTCTGTTTTTGGCGGACTTCGAAAAGAAAGCTACTTCAGAGTATAAGGATTAATTATTCATGCGATGGCATTACATCGAGGATTTTTTCTATACTTGGGGAATGGAGGAGAGGAAACACTAGGGTATTTTTGGATGCCAAAACTTGCTAATACTATCATTAAGTTCACGTTATCCTGATCAACCAAGTCACTGATCTTGTCATCAAGCCAACGGACACACACCTGAGTATGTATTCATATCTATGTCAGTGACTTCAGACCAAGCGCGCCACTCCCGTATAGTCAAGCTTTACCGTCTTGTAGGATATATTCTGAGAAGACGATGTTAGATAAATGATGCATGGAGTTACAGGCATGGCTATGTAACAGCAATTATGACAAAAACAAGGTACGACAGCAAATTTAAAATGTAGGAATCAGAATAGAAAGGAGCTTTTGAACAACAGGAGGCAGGAAATAAGGAATTATAAAGAGGTCTTAGTTCCTACAGACCATCATACCAGCCTTTGGTCGCCAAGTGTACGAAATCCTTCAACAATCAGGACATTTTGGCGATCGACGGCGAACATCGTGAAGTATTTACGGAAATGCCAATTGTGGTTTATACAAACAACAAAACCCTAAAAATATCTTATTAAGATTAAACTACATCGAAAGAACGAAAACACGGGCTCTCCAGGCCGACGAGGTGGATCGAAAAGCACTGCCTGCCTTCTTTTTAAAGAAACCATCCATCTTAGCACGGAGGAGAACACTCGAACATATCATATACAGTACCGACGTAGCAATTTGCCCTGAAATCCCAAGTGAGTACCTTACCTCACCTAATAGTGCAGTAGTAAAGTCAACAATCCAGGTAGTCGATCCCGAATTCTCACTACCACCAGCACCCTTATTTTCGTTTCGCTGTTAGCTTCATCGGTGCCAATTCATTTATATAAGTACTCAGGCAGATACACAAGCAGTCATGAACTACATAGTATAGAACTCATTAAACATGAAATGCTTGAGGTGCTGGCCCAGATCGAACCCAGGATCTCCCACTACGAAAAACGAAGACTTTACCATGCACTAAATAGTGCATTAGTGAAATCGACAATTCGGGTAGTCGATCCCGAATTCTCACCACCACCAGCACCCATATTTTTGTTCTGCTGTTTGCTTCATCAGTGCCATTTCATTGATATTAGTACTCAGGCAGACACACAAGCAGTATGAATTACACATTATAGAACTCATTAAACATGAAATGCTTGAGGGGTACTGGCCCGGATCAAACCCAGGATCTCCCACTCCGAAAAACGAAGACTTTACCATTGCACTAAATAGAGTATAGTGAAATCGACAATCCGGGTAGTCGATCCCGAATTTTCACCGAAAACAAGAGTTTGAAAATTACAACTACTGCTACACCGTAAAATGATGGCAGACGAAACTGTGATCGATGCATTACCAAAAAGTCTGAAATCACATCTTGTGACAAAATAACCTACTAAGTAAAGTGCTCAAAATGCCGGTTCATTACCTGGTTTTCTGTAGGGGGAAAATTTACCGAATAGAAATTTAGTATTACATTTAAAAGTGAACTGATGTTAAACATGAATATACTTATATTTATAGACAGGCACCTCTTGATTCGCCACTAAGCCAAGTCGAGGACTACAGGAGTATCGTTAGCCAAGTTTGCAAGGGGGCCTTTTCCAAAATTCATGGATTTGATCCACTCTGTCACAAGATTCTGCACTCAAGATGAAAATGAAAGCAAATATATAAGTATTGTCGTATAAAACCCCCCTTTTCGTAAGGTACGTCACCTACATTTCATTTGATTCCGAGTCATTTGTTGTCTTCTTGGTCTAAAAGTTTCTGTTACCCATTGCTCTTTAAAAGGTGAACCTTCCATTGTTAACTAACGTAGGATGAACGAGGTTGACCAACTCTTCTCTTGCCTTTGGGTTGCCATAGGAACAGTCTCCCTGCCCCGGTGCACTAGCCCTTACTACATCGTCCATCCAGCGCCAAACAACATTGACAATGTGTTGAAGAGATACATACAGATCTGTATTTGCCTTGTGGTCTCAGCAAGAAACTCTGATGACACAAAGCATTCTGAGTATGTTCCATCCAATGCAGTACAATATAGACAGAGAGACAGAGAGCAGCAGTTCTTACAAACGCGTTATGTTCCTGTTTCTAGTGAGCACAGGCTTCAGTTGGATAATAACTTCATAAAGTTGCATCATAAGAAATCCTTGTACTGCCTTGATGTAGGCTATCCATTAAAACGCAAGTTCTACAAGTGTTGTAATCAAGAAAGGATCGCATGCTTAGAAGTTGTGGATGAGTATCTTGTGTGTGCCCATTTAAATGAGACCAACCAAGTAATTCACAGCCTAGATAACATCGAAAGGGACGACGTTCTAATAGTTTACATTAGCTTCCATAAGTAATAGTGCAGATCGGAGAGGAGAACAGCAAATAGATGTTGATATTCCAGTAAACGCTGGGGACATGAATCGTGAGTAGCAACAGGTATTTGAGCCAAGAAACCCAGATTACGTCAAAGGGCAGAATGTCAGAATGTCAGCTCTGACGACGTTTTAACACCGGTAGCAAGATGCAACTTCATTAGGACAGTTCTAGTTATTGTAAACATGTTTGCGCTGGAATTGCATCAAATGGACACAATAACAGCATTTCTGTATTGTTATTAAAAGGTCAAATCTACATCAAGCAGTCAGAACGTTTTGCAGATAAGAATCCTAGAGCGAAGTTTAAGATCATGAGTCCCGGTGGTTTGAGAGAAGAGTTAGGGAAGTCATCCACATAAGAGTCAATAAACCTACCCTGAATGCCGGCAAAGGGAGATACTACCTGCCCCCAATATGGGAGGGTTACATGTGCCACCTGTTGGTGACCTCAGTCATCCCCACTAGCCTCACTTTGAATCTGGTGATCAAGGGAGATGATATCTCCTGAAAGTTACAGGCTAGTTTTCAATCTATTTGTTGATTACAAAGTTTGAAACAAACTATGGAGATAAAAATCATCCTGATCTGGTGTACAACTTGAATAAAAGCTATTGTGGACTGAAGGACGGAGGAAGAATTCGAATACAATCGATGATGTCTTGTTTGCTTTAGGTGATAAGGACAGCAGTGCAGGTAACTGCATCTACATAAAGAAGAGGAACAGAAGTTTTGTAGTGCTATTCGTAGACGATCGGCTATTATTATGAAACGAAATGCTCATGTTTAATGGTGGAAACTAAGGCTTGGAAATTAGATTAAAGGTGATTTGATCGAGATATAGTATTGTCTAGGTATAAATATTGTTACAGATACCAGTAGTAAACGTTAATTACTAGTCACTAACGAAACTGAGAAGATATCTAAATGTGAAGATTTAGTGTATTTGACTGCAGACTCAACTAGAACCTGGGGCTACGTTTGAGGGACTATTCAACACCGACGAATCTTGTGACAAGAATGAATTTCAAGCTGAAAAAGGGAGCTTGACCTATGCGATTGTTGCCATGCGACCTAGATTCTGTGCAATAGTGGGAGCCTTAAATCAGTTAATGACGAGTATTTGTACCACTCACTGGAGTTGGATAAATAGTACATTTAGGTACACTAATGATGCATTAGATTGTGGTATTTTGTTTGAACGTCACGTTACTAATACAGTGTTATTATACCTTTCCCTTGGTGCAGATTAGGTACATATTGGGTGCACTAGACATTTAGCAAATGCTTACGTATTTTACACGTGCAATGGACTGATTCATAAGCGTTTAAATAAGCAATCCAACACAATTTTATCATCAAGCGAAGCGGAGTATATTGCTTTAATATGTGCAACTAAGAAATTACACAGCTAGGGCTTTTATTACAAGATTGAGGCTTTACAAAGTCTGACTCTACTGTTTTTATGGGCATGATCAGAACGGGAAGAATCATGCTCGACCCAACACATTAATATAAAAAAAGCCTCGAAAAGGTTTTAGCAGTATACTAGTAGTTATCGTGTATTGAAGTACAAAGTATTGGCCAATATTTTGAGGAAGGGTTTACCTAAAAATTTGATCTAATTTACTTTTAAATTGTATCATTAGTATTAATTACGTTCCAAAGCATAGATATGGTAATACGTAGCATGTGTAAGGAAACAAGTCTTCTTTAGCTAAGGATATATTTGATAATCGTGAGTTTTAGTCAGGAATTGGCTGTCTCTTCATGGAGTTTCCGAAGTTGGCAGTAAAAATTGGGAACACTAGTCCCCAGACGCCAGTTGTAGACTGTCCTGTGATCACCACCACCATCATTCCTCTCAATAATCAGGCACTATCATTTGTTTGATTTCCACATGAATGCATACCCTGAGTACATTTGAGCTAGGTCCCATTTTTTCCTCTTATCGAATCCAATGAAAGTTAAATTTCTTCTTTTTAGTGGATCAACTTGATGAACCACTATAGTCAAGAATGCATGGAATATCAAGAAGACCTGAAATAGAAGAAATAGGAAGGAGTTTGTTTCAGGAACCAGAATTTTCTTTCTACTTTTAAGATTATACCGAGATCGTAAAATTTTCGTCAGTCTTAGTATCGTCAGTAACTTTCCTTTTGTACAAAAAGACGCATGAAAAAATAAAAGGTCTGCACAGCTATTACCCGACTCCAAGGAGCCTAAACGCAATCTCGTGAGAAGGAACGGAAATATTTTCCTAGAAAGAATCAAACGCCCATGCCGCCTGAAAGAAATTGCATTATGTCCTCTTGGAGAAAAAATTTTACACCGTATATCTGTATTTTAACATGTGTTATTCAAAGGGAGTGCTCGCGCGGTGGGGTTTGCGAAGTTACTCGGCTTAGGAAACATGTTCACCTTTACTTCCTTAATGGTATAGACGTTATCAAAACAGGCGATCGTAAACTTTGTGAAAACTACAGAACGATACCCTTAATTTGTCACGCAAGCAAAGTGATGCTGAAGGTTCTTCTAGGGATGATGGAGCAGCAGCTGAAAGAGGAGATTTCCATTACTCAAGCTAGCTATATGAAGAATCGAGGCACGCGGGATCACATGTTTAACTTGCGAACTCTTTATGACTTTATGATTAAACTCATGAAGTCACTTTATCGTCATCAACAGTCTGCAGGTAGACTAGAATGTGGCTCAACAGAATGGTTTGGTGCTCAAAAGGGAGTAAGGCAGGGTTGTATCTTGTCTCCAGCGCTTGTCAATATCTAACCAGAAAATAGAATGCGAGAAGTGATAGACGACAATCATGTAGAAAACGTTCGGGAGCCAGTAGGCGATTTACGGTACACAGATGATGCTGCATTGTTGTCAAGGACCAGAGAAGGTCTCAACAATTTTATTCAGGCGATGAACACACGAAGCCAAGACTATAGCCTGAAAATGAATCCTAGGAAGACCAAGATGATGACAGTGCTGGACAATGAAACCGATGGCGATAGAATATACATAGGGCAATTACCACTGGAGGAGGTAGACAACTTCCTCTATCCTGGAGTCCACGTAGAAAGTGACGGAAATAACAGCAAAGAACTTACATGTCGACTGGCAATGAGCATGGCAGGACTGGAAAGCATGAAGAAGCTTTGGCAGGGCCAAGACAATGAGACAAAACTGCGATCGCCGTTGGCGTGCGTGTTTCCTGTGGTAACCTATGCATGCGAGACCTCGGTGATCCGAAAAGCAGATGAACAGAAGATAACAGCCTTTGAGAATAGCAGTTATCGGACCCAGCAACGAACGAACGAGAGCATCAGAAATAAGCTGTAAGTAAAGACTGAATGGTTACTGCGGTATGTAAAGAAACAGAAAGTCACCTACTTTATTCACATCAAGCGGCATGACGGGCTAGAAAAGAGGATTATGGAAGGGTACATGGCAGGACGAAGGAGAAGAGGGAGACCTAAGTGCAAGTGGGAAAGGACAATCATAGAAGTTTCGGAACTATGAACGAAGCCGGAAGGGTGAAAATGTAAAGGGACAGGTTTCATGAAGCTACGAGAGAGGCTACGCTCTGATTAGTGTGCCTTTGATAATGACGATGTAAACGTTATTATCAACAAGGTATAATCTTATCCATTACGTAATAACCTATGCAGCTGCGTGGTCAGGCTTTTAAAACTGAAGGGGAATATATCATTATCAAGAAATCACACTCTGTTCTGAAACGATTCTGAGAAGTAGGGGGCCTGTCCATTCCTACCTCCTCCCCATGGCCACGCCACTGTACCCATATGGTAAGAAAGGAGAGGCAATAAGGTCTGAGAGTCTTATAGATTCCATAAGGTCAAGGCTAACTTCTGTTATATTTTTGTCTGATTCAAAGTCGCGTGTGCGTGAAGAGATGCAAAATCTACGTAAACACATCCGTGACAATTCTCACGTCAAGGGAGCACTGGAGACGAAAGAAAGCATATATAGTAGGTTTAAACATAGAAGAGGTTTAACATTGCAATGGCGCGGTGTGGCTGCCTCTCAAGTGGCACTTACTTGTTGAGAGGATTTTGTTGCTCTCCATATTCACCAATTACGACTCAGAGAACGGATTCCAACAACTATAAAATAGCAACAATTACAGTAGCAAACTATTATAAGAAGGACTAAAACTTACCGATAGGAAATCCTGGTGCTTTTCCAGATAACCCCACCACCACTATTGTTCAAAACTGCACTGAAAAAGGGTAACCCCACCACCTTTTCCCTCCCTAACCCTAATCATAACCATAACACTAACCCTAACACTAACCCTAACCCTGTGGAGAAGGTTGTGGGGGAATTCTGTCTCTGAATGAGGCGGTGGGAGGCATCTGGAAAAGTGCCGAGACATTTGCAACTCTTGAGTTAAGCTTGTAATGACTGAATGTAGATATTGGTGTGATGAAGTCTCGAAGGGGAAAATCGTGGGCCCACGGGGAATCGAACCCACGGTCCCCGTAGTTGCGCAACAATGACGCTTTTCCACTTACTAGCGAGAGAGAGAAGTTTGGGATGTCTATTGTTTGGATATTACGTCACTACATGCTCTTACAAAACTGGTTAATTTTTAATTTGGTTTCGCTCTTAAACCCTACGGAAGACACAAGGGACTGAAATTTCGCAATTGACAGTGACAGACGGTAATGCTACCGTTAGGCTTGAAACTACTTTGAAATACAGGGAAGGTAAACCAAAACATCACAGAAAGCCTACAAAGACAAAGGAGATGACCACTGACATTAGTCTTATAAGGTTTAAGGGATATGAGTTCATCCATGGTCTGTAGATCACATATGGATCATGGTCAAAAGAACTTAATAAGATGAAAATAATAAGAGTTCCAAGCTAAGTACTTCAAGGAAGGCGACAACTAGAACCAAATTCTAGAAAAACTAGAAAAAAAACTTTGTACTGTCTTAGGGGCCTGGGGGCTAGAGGCACTTGCTTACCTCAAGAAGTTAGGTAGAATGGAGGTTATATTAAAAGAGAACTGGAAACTATTTGCAGGTAGATAAATTGATGGGGAGGATACATAAGGTGGGGAATTCACAAATGGTTTCCAAGAAGTGTTCAAGAAGAACACAGGAACCGGAAAAGCTGATTGAACATGCTGTACTGGTTAACATATATATTTTAAACAAAGATCATGGTTATTATCTTGCCTTATTCTCTCAGTGATTTAATTGAAACCATATCTTGATGTCTTCCTAGGATCAAGCTATAATATCTTGAGTTACGAGGTGATGTTACGGTATCATTTATTGGATGTACCAGGATTAAAGTACTCCTGGTGCGATTCTGCCTGATTTATTATTTGTAAATGCATAAGGAGAGTATTGATTTTTATTCACTGATTGAATTAGCAACAGATGATTGTGATACGATTTTAATACTATTTACCATAAGCATCATATCATAAACATATCTTTAATGTCTATATTTTTATCATCATCGAACAGCATTTTAAAACTTTCTCCTCTATTGAATACTTTGAAAACAAATACTTGCCTTTCAGTTTTCATAAAATAAGGAAAGGGGGGATAGGGACAAGGGCAGCGGCGTAGCGACTGGGGGTGTGTGGGGGTGTAACACCCCCCTGACGAGAATTTTCATATAGTTTCAGGTAAAATTGCAGTC
>JAAAKL020004049.1:0-21739 GCA_010016065.2 Carybdea cf. marsupialis auct. non (Linnaeus, 1758) | reverse complement strand
AGCCACTTGCTAAGATATTTCTATTAAAGCTCTGTTTTCCTGCCTCGTAGAAATATCAGCAAACTGGAAGTTCTAGCAAGCGATGGCTCTACAATGACACCAGAGAATGTCAAAGAGTTTTTACTCTCTGCTTTAACGACAACCGTAAAACAGAAATCAAAGAATAAAGCTATGCTGAAGGAAGACATTAAGGTAAGATATTGTCAAGAGATCGACAAGTTTTAGGTAAACTTGATGTTTCATGATCGAATGGAATGCTAACACACCTACTTAGTCCACACCCCGTATCGTCTGCAAATGAGGAATAAATCTGTTGTAGATAAAAGCGTGTTGTTTTTTGAAAGCAGAGGATAGCAAGACAAGTTTTGTACTTACAAGGTAAAATTGTCACAGTAGAACATGAAAAGGAAGCAATGAAACTTATACCCAGAGAAAATATGCGTTTAAAGTAGCAAAGTAAAACAATCCACTCTTTATCCCGAAAATCCTGGAATTTTCTTGGAATTTAAGTTTTACTCTTGGAAGTCCAGGAAAGTGCCCCAAGCAGAGCATGCCGCTGGAAATTAGGTGGTTATTGCAAATGTTGTAATGGAACTCTGGCTCAACAACAATACGGTACTTTATTCATTAACCTTTTTTCAGTGAATCTAAACATTTACTTTTCCACTGGCAACTGTTGCTATCTAGTGTATCTAGAGAAATCTTTGTGATGATCCTGGAATGCAATTCTTAAAAGAAATGCGGACTAACCTAACACTGAATGTCAAGAAAATATTTCAACCTTTAATTTTGATATTTTAACCTTTACTCTTGATATTTTTACCTTTAACCTTTACATTGCCACCTTTAACCTTGATATTTTTACTTTTAGACTTAAACGTAACATTTTAACCTCTAAGTAGATTAACTTTGTAATTGCAATGGTTGCCAAAATAGGACTTGTCAACTTTTGCTGCACTTAGTGTTCTTTTTCAACCACGTCGTTCCCAGTAGACGATATCATGTGACCGTTGCGGGTTGGAAAGGTTTTGCCGAATGTCTTCGGTGTTTTATGACCAATATTTACTAGCTAATTTAAAGGCAAGTATATTTATTCTCTGTGTAGTAATGCAGGCGACGAAGAGCGTAGTCCAGAATTACTATGTTAATTTGCTGACTCACGTACTATCAGTGTATTTGTTCGTTTAATAGTTATTTTTGTTTTGTGTTTATTTGGTTGGGAATTTTGTAGTTCACGTTTTGTCGTCGCTGACGGTAATATGTTTATCGATCAGACGAATGTCTTGCCAGAGTTTGTTTTCCGAAGGTATGTTAAGTGACCGCGTTTTAGTTTCACAAAACTATGCTGATTTCTGAGATAAATTTATAGAGTCAGAAGCGTGAGATTCAGTACATAATGAGCTACTAGGGGAATTGTGTTCATATCATTTGAGGGATAAACATGTTGTGCAAAATTTCATGTAGGTCAAATTATTCGTGCACCTGAGTGAATTAATCTGTCGAACACAGTTCCCCAATGCAAACGCAAACAAAGACATCACGTTGAGAGGATATTTATTGAATAATATGGTACAGCAGACACCCATTTAACGTTACACGAGTCTTAATACCGCGCCTTCTCATCTTTGTGGTAACGCATTGGATTACTCTTGTAAGAACAGTGTTTTCTTCTTGTGGCAAGGGTTTATCCTCAGTTCTTTGATGTATTTAATGGCTTAAAGATGAACGAGAAAGGACTTAACATATTTAGTTGTGTTGATTTAGACATTTCGGGGTTGCAAAGGGAATTAAAACTGCGAGAATTTTGAGTGGCTGACGTCTGGTAACTAAGTTTTAGCCACTTTTAACATATTGTATATGCTGGCGCTGGATTTGGATGCGATTGAAACAATCTACATATGTGTGTTGACAATCGCTGGCAAATTTTGGCACGGTCAGACATGAAAGTTGAGTCGTACGCGGTCCAAAGTGCATAAACGCCGGAAATTTGGTGAACGTAAATTGTGCTATTAGGTGCTACTCATTAAACGTTTTATGCTTTTTGTACCAGTTTGGTCTCACAATTTGCATAACGGTCAACTCAAGTAATAACTTTGACCAAGATAGTGTCATTTAATGTAGGAAGCGTGACCTCCAACCAGACGTTCAACGTTTCACGTGCCGAACTCAGTACACTGGTATGATTTTATAGAACACCTACCTCTTGCATAAAACGAGATTCCTTCCAGAGTAGCATGTAGATTTAAGCAACAGTCGTACAAATTGCTACAAAAAAGGCTCGTATCTCCGGCTTGGGGAAGTATCCACTGACGTTTTCTTCTGCAAGCCCCTTCCTATATAAAATATATTACTTTCGGATCTGTTAACAACTGTGAGCTTTATGTTAAGTCCCTCTGTACATGTTAGGTCTTTTAAACTAGTTTATTTAGTAATCTTACCATTAAGAATAGCACAGATTTCTTTGTTATTCCGCGAAGCCCAAATGATTTTCGGAGAGTTGAGGGTAGGTGCCCTTACGTTGATGAAAGTTATTATTGAAACCTATCATACGCCAATGGTGATTACTGTAGTTACGAAAGAAAGAGGTATCGGTATTTATGTGTTTTTTCTGAACTGTCTTTCAACTTTTATCCAATTAAGACACTGAAATTATAGTATGATCAAAGACAGCTGGTTTTAGAATTTTCAGAATTAACCAAGACTTTTTTTAATTTCATGTGGCTTAGTCTCTGGCAGCTGCAATTGTTATGAATGTCGACCACGAGAAACTGTTGCCAGCAGGAAAAGTACACAAGAGCGCAAATGAGCTTTGTCTGACATTTTCTCCTGCTCCTTCTCCAGGTTTTCGACTTGCGTTGATCAGGGCACACACCCGTTTCCACTCCTTTCGATTAAATCTTTTGGCTTTATCCCACGTAGCTCCAATTTCATTTGGATCTCTTTCGATCGTACCTTGCCACGTCAATCTCGGTTTTCCTCGTTTTCTCTTACCCTTCCTCGGCCCCCAATCCATGGCTTCTTTTGCAAACCTGCCATCATCCGTTCTATTAAGGTGTCCCAAGAATCTTAATCTTGATTTTTGGACTTTCTTGCTCAAACTTTCAGTCTGTCCCGGTCTTTCTCTGATTTTGGCATTCGAGACTATCTGCTGCCATCTCACCTTCAGAATCCTTCTCAGGCACTTCTGGTCGAACACACCTAAATCATTCTCTTGCTTCTTCGTCATTTTGATAGTAAGTATTATAAGCCAAAACTATGAAGCTATTGGAGTAGTAAAGTTGAAGGTGCAGGCCTCGGAGATCCTGTAACTTTGAATCCTTTGGTCATATTTGGAGTTCAGGTTCGTAACACTTGGATACGCTAGTGGTCTACAGCTAATTCAATTGAAAACGCAAAAAGAATACGTAGTTATACCATACTTAAGACTGGAAATTACGTACCACAGTTATCTACTTCATCGCGCCCAAGTAAGAGCACCCCTTTCCTGCCAAGACTTTTAATAAAAACATTCTTTCGATTAAGATCACCCTCACAAATAGCCAATCATCATCATCATCTTTGACTGTTACCTCTGATCACTAAGTTAGCCCAAAATTGACTGAAAACGAAAGTGTAAACGGTTATTTCCAGGGGTAGAATACTTATAGCGACGCAATATCCAAACAATAGACATCCCAAATTTCTCTCTTTCGTTAGTAAGGGACTGGAGCTTAGTGGCAAAGCATCGTACGTTGCGCAACTGCGGTGGTTTTCGATTCCCCGTGGTTCCACGATTTTTTATTTTCGGGTTTTTTTTAAACACCGATGTCTACCTTCAGTCATTACGTACTCATTATAATAAAGGCTTCTTTAATTTGGCACCAATTAGTGCTTGTGACCCTTTTTTTATTTTGCATTCTATACAACATCTTTCCAACATAACTTGTTGACTGATTAGGACGGTAGACTTCGATAGACGAGAAATCTCATAACTAATGAACGATATCCCCGATGTCCAAATTTTTAAGCCGTGAAGGATGGCACACCAGAATTCAGTACCGTGGGACGTAGTAAGTATAAGAGGGACAAAAGATTAAGATTTTCTTAAATTTTAAGATTTTCAAGAGTTTCATACTTGTAAGCTGTGTTTTGGTAACGAAAATGCATCTACATGTGATAAATAGGGCTTAGGAGTCATGAGATGTCCAGGCGTTATGATCCATAGAAATATAAAGTGTTAATATACTTCTATGTCATGATCTGCGACCGTTATGTCTGACCAGTAATATAGGCAGTATGACCTGGGCTATAATAATTGTTTCCAAAAGCTGTTGATGAACTTTAACCACAAATCGCCAAAAGAATTGACCCAGGAATTCCCCCCATCAGATCGTTTATCTGTTGGTTGATTGTTCCATTGTGATATTTTTCGATTTGCGGTTTTCTAGCCGGGGGATCGGAATGGCAACGACGTTCGTTGACTGCTTGGTTTTCAAGTTCATTACTAAGTCGTTTCTTTTTCCTGTGAGAATAGGGTCTGGTCAATACGGTTATTTCCTATAATTGCCCTATTAAGATGGATAATCCCCCTCTATTCTTCGTTTGCAAACGCCTGTTTGATTCAAAGTACGTGACCACTAGTTATGGGAAAGCCAGCGAGATACAACTCTGGCGCTCTCCCTTCTCGCTGATATTTAACAGGGTGTACGAACTTTACCTGACAGTTGAGCCTATGTAAGAAAGAGAGGGGCAGTATGCGAACTACTTTACAAGATGCCGCCATTAACATAATTTTTGCGTGGAGTTTACTCAGGAGGAGGCGAAAAGGCAGCACTTAAGTCGTTTGTTTTTCTTAATGCCAGTATTGTGTGGGAAACAGAGCGGACGCTATCTTGACCAGAAGCGTCTACAGATTTGGTTTTCAAAAGAAGCGCTCTTGCCTTCAGGGGTTTCTAAAAGAAATTGTAATGATATGCCTGCAGCTGGGCGTGCAGGGTAATAGCTAAAAACTTAATCGAATGAACGTTTAACAACGTGTTTATTTGCTATTTATTTCATGGTGTAGGTTTAAGGAAGCGAGTTTCAGGGACAAGCTAGTTTAATAGGGCACACTATTTGTCTGAAAACATTTAACGACAACATCTAGTACCTGGTTGATTGATTAAACCGCAGAATAAGCAAGTAACGAGAGGGCTGGTTTGCTGTAAAGCACTTACTGATAGCGTTAGTGATAGTGTCGTATGTTAAACTTATTGCCCAGGCAGGTGTGGTAGCAAAGTATGCGGAGTGAACAAAGAAAACTTGCCTCGATATGGACCCTAATGTTATGTACCTCTTGTGTTAGGAAAGGCTGCATAGGACAAAGTACGTAACGTTTGCATAAATTCAGCGCCTCTTCAACCCCACCCCGTCATTTCTTTAATTTATACGGCTTGTTTAGAGTTTTGATTGATCTACTGTTGTGTTCGTCGGTATTAAGCAACATCCTCAACATTAAAGTGACCTGTCTGAGTAAATATATAACTGGAAGTTAGATTGTTTAATGATGACGTTAATTTGGGGGGGGGGGGGGGTAAACTACTCTTTGGTGTATTGTTCTCGTTGAGTCAAAGTAGCTGAAGCATAATGGGGCTCTAGAGAAGGAAAGATCAGATTAGCTTTTTAAAGAAGATGCCTTCTGACAAATTTTTAACTTCACTTTTATGGAACAATACAGCTACACATACAGTGTGCTTTTCTCATGTGACTGTGACTAGCCTGCAATTCAAAATGAATGCAAATTGTCCAAGTTCTTTCTTTCGTTTACTGCAAAATGACTTTTTACATGTATGACAGTCATAAAACAACAACAGGACATTTATGCCTTGTGACATATCAAGGAAGGGCGTATCACGGCGGGCCTTCTCTCGTTGGGTATGAGCTATCTTTGCCATCACTCAGCACGACATTACTTCGTAAAACAAACTTTTGCTTCGTAAAATTGGCAGTCTCTTTAGTTAAGCAGGGTGACTCTGCAGCTTACCACTTTTTACGGCATCATTCAACCGGAAAGAAGTTTAACAAATATCTAGTTCAAGTTAGAAGAGATACTAGTGAAAAGTGAAAATGTTATCACCGGGATTCGAACCATGGACACTTTCACTTTTCACTATTATCTCTTCTAACTTGATATTTTCAAATCCTCTCTTCTCTATAAGTATATAGTTGATGC
Organism: Carybdea cf. marsupialis auct. non (Linnaeus, 1758); assembly: GCA_010016065.2. Lineage (NCBI taxonomy): Eukaryota > Metazoa > Cnidaria > Cubozoa > Carybdeida > Carybdeidae > Carybdea > Carybdea cf. marsupialis auct. non (Linnaeus, 1758). The sequence goes on along the minus strand of JAAAKL020004049.1, from coordinate 15,549 downwards.
ATTCGCATTGTGTGCCATAGTGGTGTAGGTGAATGTTAATGAAAACATACTTGTGTTCTCTAGTTGCCACACTAGCTCACATATGGGTGGACGTCGGTTTCCAGGTCTACGCTCCTTCAAATACTAGTCACTCGTCACCACATGACTTTACCATGGTAGTACTGCCATCTGGCCTCTCAATTTGTCCAAAGCCCATTGCAGATTACAAAATACTATCAAGAATTTGAAATCTTGAACTTTGAAAAAAGGCTGGAGAAGTAGAAAAAAATCCTCAGATTTAACAGCGTTCCAGTCAAAACAAACACAGGGAGTCCGTAGGAGGCTATCAAAGATGGCTGCCGAATAAATGCAAAGAACATTTCTACACAAATTGTTCGCAACTCCTAAACTTTCCAACTGTTTTCAAGAAAAAAAATTTGTATTACTTTCCCAGGAGGGGCTAAGCTTCTTACTCCGTAGCTTTTATTGTGAAAATATAGTTTTAAAGTTGTCGCTGAAACAATTGGTATCACAGACGTAAATGTCACGTTCTATAGACACTTATAGGTTTTGGGTCGAGAAATTGAAGTTAGCATTGAGCATTAAGCAGACACGACTGCCGAAGCATTCTAATTTGTTCTTAACTTTTCCATACTTTTCCTTATTTATCAGCCAGCTGTGAGGAATGTAGATATGTGCAGGTTGTAACTGGCACATTGGCTATAAAAACTAAGGATGCAAGATGGAATATTCCATACATTGATTGTATCCTATACAGGGAATGCTGTTGCGTTCTACACCCATTTACATTGTTTCTGAACCAAAATGAGTATTTTATATATCAATTTGATATTTCACTATCAGCGCCCATCTATTTAGGGATGAAAACCCCGCGTATTTCCAATAACCAAAGGATTTATTGAATGAATATGAAAATTCAGTTACTCAGCTTTGGTTGCAAACGTCATAGGTACTAAGAACTTGTAAGCAGTATCGAAAGTCAAATTATATTCAACTAGAAAGTTCAGCAATCTCTTATCGTACCTCCTGATAAGCAAAGAGACATGCCAAGGGGAGAAATAAGAAAGTTTAGCTCCACCCTTTCCGATCAAAGATCAAAAGTATGGAGTTTAATCCCATCCTGTAGGATGTGCCCCGAACCAATCTGAACTGGTCCGAAACGAATTTGTTCCGTCTTATGGAAGTCTCTCAACGTTAGCATCGTCTTCTAACGAGAATTATGAAATATATTTGGCCTGTTTCTTCATTATCAAATCATACGGTGATGAAGCACTGGAGTAATGACGTCGTAATCCGTTTTCCTGAGGAAGCTTGGGGGGAAATTCCTTAAGGGTACATTGATGGCTTATCCATGAAACACCAGTAAACATGATATTGCGGTCAAGACTCGTGTAATTTATAGAATAGCGACTGTTTTAATTTGTAGATAGTCTTGGAGAAACACTGATAATTTCACTCGATTCTTAACAGACCCCAAATAACAGGATTTCGATGTTTCAAACCCCGAAGAAAAAGTATCTGATTGCTTTTAAAAGATGTGATTCTCAAATTTCAACTTACTGCCAAATAGTCACAGCGGGAATGTGGAGGGTGCAAAAATGTCGGAATAATTTATAAAATTATAACGCCACAATTATCACTTACTCTTTGCTTTGAGATAAGTGGCTGAAAAGCTGACAGGCGTTTAAAGTCATGTAGTAAATAGTATATTGACATCGTTAATGGAAACTTATTAGAGATATTCGACTTTCGGTAGAGGGTTATCAGAATCGGAAACCATGCGCAAGAGTATAAAGACTGTCAACTATCCTGCAGTTATTCTTAGCAAAAGGAGAGGATTTTTTTAAAATGAAATGTTTTGAAAAGATACTAGCGAGATAAAGAGTACATCAACGCTGGGACATCGCGGCTAGTGTTTCTTTAACACGTATTTAGTCGGCTCACGTAGTTGTATATTGTAAGTGAAACTTCTGAGAGATTGGGCCATGTATGAAAAGTATGTCAGTAAAATGAATCTATTCGAAACTATACCTTCCTGTTCCCTAGATTGAGAACCAGAAACCAAACGTCAGAACTATTTTTCTAATAAGAAACTTATCTGATCAGAATAAACAAGGAACAAAAACAGCAGACTGGACAAATGAATTAAGATAAATTTCACTTTTACTAGTGAAATAGCCTGACCACCCAAATTTACTCGGATGGAGGATGGCACTTAAAGCCATTTATGTTTGCACAGGGTAACGGGGTAGTATGAAACTTAAATCGTGGTTCTTTTATGCGCTAGTTCATTTTTCTCCAGTGGCCCAAACTAGCTACTCCGTGGCAGAAGTCCTACTCCAGTCTTTCTCAGTGGTGATCAGTGCCAGTAACTTTGTGAAGCATATATTCGGTATCTGTTTATAAAATATGGTTTTTTACAATATGGATTTCCCAAGAAATGAACGACCACCCACCACCCCGCCCACGTACAGCTGCATTTTGGGGGGTTTTTTGCCCAAAATTGCCTGCAGTGACCATATTCACGTTCAGTGTTTTAATTAACTTGTGGTGTATAAGAAACCTACATGTATATCATTGTTTCAACAGTCTTACCTTCGTCAGTATTTTAGCAGGTCAATGTAGGCAGGCCCCTATTAGATCTTAGCCATCACAAGTTCGATTCATATTGGCCGTTGGGTTACTCATTCGCGATTAATAGTAATCAACATTGCCCCCTATTTTAATTCCTCTGCGATGGAAATTTGTCTATCATGATACGAAAAAGAAGACAAGCAAACTTTCTTTATCTTGCACTTCCCTAACCATTTCCATGAGGCAGCGAATATATGTTAGTATGCACGAAATTGGCAAGGTTGTCCTTCTACAGTGATACCCTCTTTGCTTAGTGTAATTTGGGACTGTAGAAACTATGATATTTCAGCGTATTTGATGCTTTATACAAAGATAGTGTCTTGCGGGATATGTTGTTCACATTCAAAATATGTACGGCTATCGAGGCAAAATGATTTATCGTTTGGCATTCGGTTTGGGAGGATGGGTTCACTCGTTCTATTTTTCAGTGGGTCTATAGTGACCTTGTATGCACTTTTGCGAAACTGTTGCTTCACAGCTTTTGGAATTGGGGCATAAGAGTAAACCATTGCCCCCTGACACCCCTACAGATGGTCACAGATCTGTTTTGTGTCCACATGTAAACTTGAGTAACTAAATATACTAGATCCTATTTATACCACATAATCGATAATAAAAGGCCTACCTCGCTTCTCCTCTTCCCTCGCATACATACTGTCAGTGAGATCTGTCGGGGACGCCCTTGTCTTCAAGTGATCGCCCCCCTCCTCGCCAGTAAGTTAACTTTCATGCCCTCCCTAAGGCGATGATAAACGACCTCTCTTAAGTGTGTTTCTGTCTCATTTCGAAGTTGAAGAGAAGACTAGTATTTGCTATCGGTAACATTGGTTTATTGGTTTATTTGGTTTGGATCATAGAATCGACATTTTAATCAGCGAGTTATCCCACATTTCCTGACCGTTAGCTCAGCAAAGGGGTCGTAATTCATCTCATGTAGGGTCCAAATAGGTAAAAATAACGGCTCGCGGCTAGATCGTTTCATTTCTAGATAAGGATTTCCGGATATCAAAGAAAGGGCACTCGATATTTCCTTCCTGCTGTTGGACCATAGCTGTAAGGAATGGAAGAAAACCTCGTTAGTAAATGTATGGGTGCGTATTTTCGAGTATGAACAAACGTCCAAATTTGACTATCGAAGTATGTCAGAACTTTCATTTTTTACCGGAGAAACGCCGAGGTAATTTAGCTGAGATAAGCGAACACCACAAAATAGAATCATGTCACTATGAAAATAGGCAGTGTGACATATTCGCATCCTTAAATATATCTACACTCGATTCAGAATATCCGTTGAAAACAAAATACAACGAGTTTTTGGCAAGAAGTTGATTTCGACTCAGATGCTTTTTGACTGATCGTGCTTTTATCAGTTTCAGATGTTACCCTCTCAAGAGGGTTCAAGTATGGGCTCAATTAGCACCTCGGATACCGTGTGATCTGGGGACTCAAAATTTGCAAAGCAGCTGGATACCGGTATTTTTTACATTTATTACCAATTTTTGCTTGAGTGAGAGCGATATTTTTTACCCTGATTTGGATCCTCCTGAAATATACCATGCCCCCATACCCCATTACGCATGCACGATAAAGCAAAGTGCAGCCATGGGTAGGAGACAGAACACCTGTGATACAAATCCCTTTCAATAGTGCGTCTCGACAAGTCAAATGGGACTGACCTTTGATTACCATCAGAATACTGCCTCTTGTTTCAGTAAACACTTGCGGCTGAGTCTTATGCATGTTAAGTTTAGACGGTTATCTATCGTGAGTTATTCTGCGTTTCCGAAGAAAAGGTGTTACTCAAACTCTGAAAGAAATCGAACGATATATTATTCAAAGGTCCCGCCCAAGGCCAAAACAACCTTTCGGTAATAGTGATGTTCTAGAGTGCACGAAGGAAAACGGATATCTTAACCCGATTCCTGTAGGGTTCTGGGTATGTTTCCACCCTCTTAAAGCGTTCTGCGAGTTGAAATGAAAGAAGTTAAATCTGAGAACAAAATGTTCAAAGGTTTGCCTCCAAAACATAAATGACCTTATTTTGAGCTTCTTTTTTCTTCTTTTTTTGGAAAATTTTGGACTCTTAACTATAGGTCACGATACCGGTAAAGTATCGCATACGTAAATCGAAAACCCAGTTCTGCCGGATTGATCGTTTATCACGTCGATCATATCCTGGGCAAAGTTGCCCACTACTCTTCCGAGATCGGTTTATTGACTAACAACGTCATCATCATATTCATGGCGTATAGTCCAACTATTGCTCTGCGCACGAGTCGTGCATTTCAAGAGTTGCAAGGGTTGGTGTGCTGTAAGAGTTTTAGTCAATACGCATAGCCAACAAAAATGTTTGACCTCAAGTTAGGTTCGAAAACTAGCCAGTTTGCGATTTCTCGCCCAATTTGGCAGCGCTGCCGACTACTTTGTCTTCCCACTTGTTTTGCATCCCCTATGCCAACTTTGTTTGTGTCAACAACAACTATTAACATGTAAGCAACAAAATCGTTTACTCTCCGGCATCTGTTCCAAATTCGAGTTGTGATTGATGTCACGAATTAGTGCCTGGTGGTGCTTGGTGTCAAGGAAAGATGTGTTGATTCTTGTCCTTAACATTGCGTCTCAAATCTTGATCAACACGTTCCATTCAACGCGCTATTGTTTTAAACAGCTGGCTTCGGGCTATCGATTGCGTACGTCGCATCGAGGTGCAACAGTCTTCCATGTTGGAAATGCAGTGATAATGAGTTTGATATTCACTTTAAAGAGGTATTGGGCAGCTGATGATATGCATCGATTAGCTAAAATTTGTGGTTTTGATTGACTCTGTTGGTGAGTATTGTATTGCAACAGTCTTCGTGTCACGCCATTGGTTGTCGTTTAGTCATGAAGCCTGAAACTTATCAGCTCTGTTATTCGGGTGTTGAGCGTATTGCAGTCCACATACCATTGCGGCCCTTCCAGGTTTTAGAACTTGAAGCCTTTTCATCGCAGCGGTGCCCCGGTAATGTGTGCCAGTATTGATTCGGTTGTGAACATATGCCCTTTCCTTATAGTTAACAGCACCTCTGTTCTTAGAAAGATAAATAAATGGGTACCCTTGAAACATCTGCTTAAATGTGCCTCGTTTCTAAAACGTGTAAATATGCCCCTCTCCCTTCATGCCTCTCTCCTTTCATGTAATCGTGCCTTTTTAGTATACATTTTGTGTGATATTCAGGCCCTTGGCGAGGGGATAGGTTCATTCGGGAACCATGTCTCCTCTAATAGAGTCCTCCTTGTTAAAGTATTGCCATAGTAGTTAGATACATACCTCCCACCTTGATGGCTCATGGGCGGGCGGAAGCCTAATTGTATTATAGAGCTCCTTGAACTTTCATTTCTCACGCATCACAGTATTGCGAACTGGCGTAAGCTCATCAAAATCGAGCAATCGAGTACATCAATACTACGTAAAGCACTACTGTAGTAAACGTGAAGATTGATCTACCCAGAGATTATAGATGGTCATTTATAATCTCTGATCTACCACCGGATATCCTCCGACTCAATGGTAGTAACATGAAAGTATCAGAATGGACCACTTTTTATCCTTCTGATTTCAATCCCAACGCAGAACTGAAAAACGTGTCTCATTTCTTACCAGCTTGTCTCGACTTGCAAACAGGTGGCTTAGAATTTGATCTTATGGGAGACCAATGAATGAAACATTCAAGACTATCTGATATTTTTAGGTAGTAGTCATCTTGATCCGTTGCAAATTCTACTGTTTTCGAAGCTGGCGTGGAATTCAATGGCATCTCGAAAATTGTCAAAGGAAGGGAGTGGTCTCCCCTTTCGTTCTGATGATTAGGACCTTGAGCGTATTGTGCAGGGCCTCCTACTCCAGGTGACCGGGAGGTGATTATCTCTCCCTTTTTTTGAACAAAACCGTCCAATATCAAAAATTAGCACATAGTCTTCACATGCTAAAATATTGTTTATTCGTATAAATATGTTATACATGAGTTATATTATGAATTTTTTTTCTGGCATGTTAATGCTTGTAGCACATTAAAGGCAACTGATTTGATGTTTCCGAATAATGATTAAAATTGCCATTATTCACACCCCCACACCCCCCTTCCAATCGTTATGGAGGTACTGTGGTTAAAGAATAGGCCATTGAAGAGAAAAAATTGACTATGGTGTTTCATAAATGTAGAAAGTCACCCAGGCCGTAGTTGCGGAACACGGGGTCATCCATCCCCCAACGGTGAGGTTTGTAGGGGCATTGCCCCCTCAAGGAAAAATTCGAGCGAGTATTTGTTTCGAAGTTGTTGTCCGATTGTTACTCGACTTCAGCTGATTGATTTTAAGTCGATTACAGGTTTAAGTGGCTATATGTTGCCTCTTGCGTTATGGAAGTTATAACATAATACAAAAACTATGCACCACACACACACACACCCCTCCCTGCAATACTTTTCCAGATACAGACCTGAGGTCACCGACTCTTCCTTGAACTGCCATCGTCTTTGATGAGTGGCGTATGCATTTTCAACACGGCTACCTGACTTTTGAGAAAAATCGCCCCTGAACGAGAAATTAGAATATCTTTCGCATATCATAGACGGGTACATTTAGTAATTTTTGTGCCATGTTTACCATACTTCGTCACCTGATACTTAAGCATTATCGAATTCCTTAAATCCTCCAAATACATGGAATTCATCGCTTTTCGTCGTTTCTAACAAACGCGATTTGATTAAGGCGTTGCTATTTTAAAACACAACAAAGGTTAACCGATAAATTACTGTACATTAAAACGCTTGGCCTCAACAACCCACACCTGTGAATGATTCCGCAACACAGTAAACCCGCATACGGACAAGTGTGGCCTATCTGTCGGCATTTCTTTGCTCTCGGTTTTTCACTTAACGCACAGAGTTCGTGCGAGAGAGAATTATTCTCGTGTCGTATTGCAATTATTTCATCAAGCTCAATTTATACTGACTACAAGCACGTGTTATTAGGAATAGCCAGCGAGCACCAATGACTGTCGGTTTCTCGCAAACTAAAGGAACCACACCATGTTGTCTAAAGATAGTTAGTTTGTAAAATCGATAGTGACCAGCCTCACATGTAGTTTATGGATATCTCTTTTGCTTATCAGACCATATCTGCGATGGGAGAGGTGGCGTTTAGAGGCTACACTTCTCCAAAGTTTTTCTTTAATTTCGCAAATATTATTTTAAATCGATTTGACTATCTTTCTTCTTTAGGTCCTCCATCGAGATAGAGTTGTGCCCCAAAGTAAAGTTCTACGTCGAGCAAATAGCCAGCTGATAATGTTGAGCCCTTAAATATCATCAGCTGTTGCTACTTGCCCTTCGTATATCTTGTAATCTTTATATAAATTTGGTTTATGGCAGTTGCACAACCAACCACATTTTAGAAGAAATGCTTCATAAAGCTGTAACATGGACTAAGTGTACACCTTTTGGACACACTCCTTAGCTACCCGTCCTTTCGAATGGGATACTTGACATATCGTCACTATGTCTTAAGATCCATAGCCATATTTGCCTCCTTTTGAAAACGAGTATCACAATGCCTATGTATTTCCCATAGGTTCTGGTTTACATTTATCTCAAAACGATAGGCTCCATAGGGTAGGACACTAGACAGATAGGAATTATGTCCCCTGTGGGAGACGAAATCGTTTCTCGCACATCCGTGCCCTGTGCTGTAGCAACTGAGCTAGATGAAACCTGACCATTTGGTATTCTACTTCTCTAGTCGTTACAATAGCTCGCAAACCTTCACTGGTGGATGTCGGGATCCAACTCGCGTCAATTTACCTAAAGCCCGTTGAAAGTTGCAACGATTGGCCGGACAGTAAAAATGGGGGAAGAATAATGGAATGTAGTTTAATAGCAAAGTACTCCCCTATGAAGTGCTCTGTTACGCCACAACAAAACCAGCTCCTACATATCATACAAAACAATTGTTTGTCCTTCCACTCGTGCACAGCAATGATTTGGAGTCGCTTCTCTTTGGGAGGAGGGGAATCAATGCCTGACTTTACATAAATATACAATAAAATGTGTGCCTGGAGCGGCTGATGAAAAGAGGAATTTCTCTCTTCTTTAAACTTGTTTAACCATTCCATTAACGCATGCGCATAATTTATTGTAAGTTGAGATGTACATTAATGCACGAGAAGATGATGTAGCAAGCGTTCGTGATTTACTTAAATTTGAATGATCAAGTGTTGTATATATGATCTTGCGTTACAGCATGCACTGGTGATGCAGGGGGCCTGTCTTTTTGCGAGTTTGCTTACAACACTCAAGATCGTTTCTGCGCGTCAAACACGTTAGATGTACGTACAGTCGGAACCTAGAGAGAATCCGTTGCTCAAAGAGACTAATCATGTACAAACAGTCGTTTAAATACGTATAGGTCATTCTTTATGGTTATTTACCAACAAGATTTGTAGGTCGTAATTAGAGGGTTGTTTTAAATGTGGATTTTCCAGCCTTTAGAAAAATAATATCTTCTGAACCGTGCAACCAATAGCAAACTTACGTAAGGGTGACGTCATAGTTTAATGAATTTCTCGAAGTCAAGATTTTGCATTTGCTGCGTTGCTCTTATTGGTAAAGATAATCAGTGACAATGTAAGAAGAATATCGTGAAAAAATATTGAGATACGCTCTTTTAAGTTTGAAATAATTTACATCAGAACTTTGGTATTTGAATCAAGTTTCTTATTTTATGAAGTGAGAAAAATTGAGAGTCTTCTCCAGATTTTACGAATCTTTGCAGGTAGTTGGAATGTGTCTTTGAGGGAATTTTTTTATACAGGCGTTTAGTGCTTAGGTTCCAACAACGATCCAGAAGGAAAATCGGTGGCCACGTTCTTATGACGTCACCACTTTCATACTTTTTTTTTTAATCTCATAATGCGAACTACGTAAACGATCTACCAGTGATACTTAGGCCTAGGCACTGTTTGGATAGCTTACCTTGACAGTCACTGCACTGAAAAGTATTTGGTACTAGATTTATTTCTCTGAAGACGATACCAAATGCTTCGTAATACCTACAAAGTCCTGTTGTTCTGTCCGAGACAACCATAACAACGGTTGTGCGGTAAGTGGATTTTATTCCAATCGGATGAGGAATGGAAACAGTAGCCATGTAGCCTTCTGCGAAACGTGTTACAAGTGTATGATATAGGTCTTGGTCCCGCAGTCACTAGCGGTCCAAGTACGGTACCGTACGTACATCCCTGAATATGCCCATCGCAGAGAAGGCGCTGTCTAGATGGAGTGCACTAGTGTCATTGTGCTCATGATTCACGATTTGACACACAGCTTCAAATTTACGTAATCAGTGAACACAGTTAATTAAGAAGTGAATAGGTAACGTTTGCCTTTCGAGTAACATATACATTAATCACACCACTTCCTCGATCGTATTGTTTCTAGCACGGTTATGACGTATCCTTCTCATGACGACATGACGTTTTACCAACTCAAAAACTGGGAAAGGAAATAGTAATTCGTGAAACGTCAATGCAAGAACAAACCCAAACACTGCCGTAGTTTTGTTACCGAAGTCTTTGCATTCCTTCCATTCGAGTCCACAGCATGTCTCCTGGTATTTCTTTTCAGACCTGTTGGTATTAAGACGCTTGTTTCCCAGGCTCCTTTGTGCTCATCTGAAAGGAACTCGTATCCTGATTATCGAAAATCACAAATGTTTACATTCTTTTCTGGCCAACGGGTGACTTCATCGCGTTTGAAAAGAGATTGTACTTCTGATTCGGTTATTAAATTGGAGGCGATGTAGCCCAAACAACATTGTTCATATTGAAAGAACACGGTTGCGTGCCAGACCGTAGGCATTCATTCGATCGCAGATTAGAGTTATTTGTAAAACTGAACTCCCTCGGTGCCAGACAGCCGATAGCTCATTTTATGTTCGTCTTGAACGCATCATTCTGAAGTCATGAACTCTGTAGAACCAAACTATTTGGATATATTGTTTGATATACAACTTGCAACTGTGATAATTTAATTTGCTATATAATACGTCTATAATAACAACAACAGAAAATGAATATAGAGTTTCTTATCAACTCAAATTTTGTTTTCATTAACATAGATCAACTAAATGTAGCCAAACACTCGCATCTAGTAGGCATGTTGGACAGAACAAGAAGACAATAACAACAAAACAAAACATTGAACACAGCCGCTTACAAAAATGCATGTTTAAAGATATATATGAAGTATGTATCATACAAGTAACTCGGGCTCAGGTCACTTCTTGTTACGCCTACAGAATTGTACAACGTATGACACAACGTATTATTTTTCTCATGAGATATTCTGTGTATTATATTCCTAACCTGTTAAGCATTTGTATAAATGAGGTACTATATGTCGCAATCCCTCCTGTGGTACTCATTGACAAACTAATATTTTGAACATTACATGTAGCACTTAAATCATAAGCGATAATAATGATAAAATTATTGTTTTGAAACGTCAATTTGCTGTGAAGATTTTGCACAGAAAATCCTGTTTCAACTTCCTAGATGTTGTGGAAGACATTTTCTAATATAAGCCAGACATAGCAAGACACCCCAGAAGCTTTATTCCGTTTAAAATATAGAACAGCATTTCAAAGGGTATGAAAAGGTAATTATCGCAATATTTCTCTGCTTGAAGTACAATTACTTCTGTGTTGACGGATGAACAATGAACGTTCGAGATGAAGGTGTAGAGAACTTCATGCCTAAATATGCCATGTAGTTTTTCATTGATACTCACTCTCTCGGTTTAGCATCCTCTTAACCAATCCATGGGTTTTTACGAGTTGACGGAGCTCTCCACCTTTTCTAGCCATGGACAGCTTATTTCATCTAGCCAGTTGCCATGTCGATGCTATGTAAATTTCGTGTGCGTAATAAAAAGAACATTTTATCTATTGAGCTGATGTTTTGCGTTATGAAGAAATGACACCGAATGATTTCTCATAACCTAAGGTGTACAGTTAATTGTTCGATACAAAACAATTTGGCATCTTATCTGTTCTCTGAGATGTGTCCCTCATGTCTGCAAGTTTTATAACGGTCGTGTCAGTACTCATTTCTTTAGTAGCAGAGCAAACCTGTGTCAGCTATATGTATCAAAACTAAAAAGCAAGGTAGTGGTCAACAAAAGATTGCGTTCTCAACTTAACGCGTTCTTCAAGAACAAAAGTGAAAGAGGAGATGCAACTTATGAAGATGTTATCTTACTATGTATTCCCTGTACGTCAAGACGACGTTTATGTTTGATCCGGGTAACTTCAGACGATTTGCTGTGACCAGTGTATGGCGAGAAGAGTTTGTAATTATGATTTATTTGCTTGACACAATCAGTAAATTTTGGACGACATATAAACTCTTGGAAGGTTTCAGTGACCATTCCAGTTTTGTATCTTTTGCATCGACCCCCCTATTCCCGTTTGCCAAGTTATGATTGAGTAATTTTGCCTAAATCATGCCTTAATCGTAATGGACTAAGGATATTGAGTCTTCAGTAGAATTTATTACGAGAGCGTAGCATATATTACGTGACATGGTTTTTTGATTATTTGTTTTGCAAAATGTCAATGTGGACAGTTACACTGAGAACGAGGCTATTTATATATTGTAAGTGACATTCTTGGCGGTTTCAGGTGTGTTAGTGTTGCTGATGTTTGTTTTATACATACGATTTTGGGATTTGCGAAGTATGTGGTGTACCGCTGTGCTAAAACAACATCTTTAGGTCGGTCCATTAGCATAACCCCAAATCACCTTCTTTATGTTTTCTTGAGCGAAGCTGGAGGATGAAAATCGTTGCTTTCAAGCGAAATTAGGTTTTTACTCGGGATTGTAGTGTTATACAAGTTTAGATGTTGATTCATAAGGCAAAGGTCAAGAATTGTCTTAAATTTAACCAAATAGAGAAGTCTGTCATTCGTGATTCGGGTGTTGTTGTTCGGTGCATTCCTCATGTCCCCAGCACTTTGCAGAGCTTTCGTTAAAACTCGCTCTCTTCGAAACCTTAAGACTTTGGGTAGGCTTTAGTTTACCCGACCCAGAACCACAGCCGTACCGGGTTCACTGGTAGTTAATTTTATATGCAATTCATTAAAATCGTTTTAAAAGCTCCATATACAGAACGTGGATGAGTGTTTCACAGAACGTACAGCTGTGAGTGCCTCCAGCGTGGCCGACACCCCTTGTAACGTCATATGAAAACCCTTAACAAGCAAGTGCCTTTTCTTAAAGTCTATACTTTAGCTATCGTCAGGAAATATTAAATTTACCTCTCGTCTTTTTAAATATGCCGCTCGTTAAAAACCCTCAGGGTATACAGCATTTCTAGGCTGTCTTAGCACTTGGGAGTCCTCTGATTATGCGAAGTTGACTTCAAATGAAACCACGAGCAAATCATTTGAAATTTGAAATCCGTAGTCGTAGAACTGTGGATGTTATCCCCGAAAAAAAACCAGACACACTTGGCTTTATAAATGCAGACTAGGCAGTCCCGTTTGTTATATTATTCGCATTCATAGTGATATCAATAGTCTTAATTCCCCTCGTACTATATGAATCTGTACGTTTAAGTGTATATTTCGTCTTCTACGTGAGATTTGATGAGTAACTTGTATTGCAGTAAAGGTTTACCACGACCCTTTAAGTTTATCATTTGCAAGTTTATTTGGTTCTTTCTTGTCATCTCGTTATTTTATTTTCGGTCAGCGATCATCGCTGTTCTCTCTGTGCATTCGTGACTTCATGTGACAATATTTACTCACAAAATTTCGAACATATCAACCTAGCAAGAAGCGCCGACCAATTTCACCTGCCTCAGAGTAAATTAAAGATGTTGAGTAACTACCTTGCTTTTCCATGATCTTAGCACCTTTTCCATAAAATATCACACCATAAACATGTTCGAATCGTCATTTTTTGTCCTCGTGTCATGGCAACAAAAATCATCGGCTCTAGTTTAAGCCCTTTGCAAACACAGCCAGTCTTGAATGTTAATGCCGATCCAATGATTTACGAAGAAAAAGTGAATCGAATCTTAAATGGAAGGGCTATTACCCTTCAGTAGCGAATAGGACAGGCTCTCCTTCCATAAAATTGACAAGCGTGAACTAATTTTTTAGAAGGAAACTAGGTATGATTTGTCAACATCACTTTAACGTGATGATATATTTTAATACGAAATGATTTGATAAAAATGACGAGATTAGCGACTTGACTGGAGTGAACTTGACTTGACTACAGGGGTTGATGGGGCTGGTTCGGACATGGCGAAATTTGGCTGGACTTGGTCAGATGACGTGGCATGGCACGACACGTTGAACTGGACATGACAGGACTGGGCGAGATCGATGATCATGGTTGACTGCAGGATTGGACATGGCAGGGACTGAACTAGACTGGTTGGACGTGCATTGTAGTGAAAATTGATGTACTAAAATATCTAAGATCTGTCAAATTTCTCGTCAGTGGAAATACCCCATGATTTTATTGGGCTGTGTTACTAAAGGAGTAAAGGTGTAGAACTGGAGATTACATAAGACAGGAGCGAATCAGCTGGTTGTCTTTAGCAGGATGTTAGATTGTGAAATCAAAATTTGTAGTTCGCCTTTCTACTGTGGGAGGGATTGGGGAGTGCTTTGTCGACGATAAGATGAGTAATAGCACTTGAATCACTACCAGCAATCTGCTCTGTCCCAAGGATGCACGTGCAGTGATTGAGATAGCGTAGCAGAGTGGCTGCAATACATGACTCTAATCCAAACATTATGTATCAGGAGGTTCGAATCCTAGCACAGTTGTAGTATCATCGAGCAAGGTTTTTACGCTACTGTGTTTCATCGAACCAAAGTTCAGGTTTATGAATTGATTACTATGACAAAAAGTATGCAATGCAACACTGTGTAAACACATTCCTCAAAGGGTGGTTCTGAAAATAGTCATTAACGGAATGCTCACTTTGCGGTGGAAATGTCGGGTGTAAAACACGTCTGTAGATTCCTAGCATAGAAAGAGTGTTGTATAGTGGCAGTGTACTTTGCTTTACTGTGCTATATCAAGTAGGCGTATGCTTGCACAGATGACGTAGATGCAGAGATATAGGTTCACCTATAAGTTTGGGAGGAAGCACAGGTATTTGTATACTTACATACTGTGATAAATGCGGAGTGGAAGTGACGACGTCACAAATCAAAAGTTTTGGAAATAGTAAGATTTGACTCTAAAGGCAACATGGAACTGGCTGTTTCCCAAAATACCAGACCTCTAGTGTATATAGTTTTTAAATTGAAGGCGTTTGAATTCCCAAAATCTCTGGTCAAAACTCTGTTGATATTCCTTGGTTTCTTACGTTAGGAACCAGCATCAAATAATGGAATACGCTCCTACGATGTTTCTAATGCAAATTGAACACAATAGATTAGCACATTCCAGGATGCTACTTTTACCGAGAATACGCTAATACGATGTCTATAATGCGATTTGCACACAATAGATCAGCACATTCCAGCATGCAATTTTTGCTTAGAATACGCTCTTACAATGTTTTCAATGCGAATTGCACACAATAGATAAGCACATTCCAGCATGCTATTTTTGCTTGGAATACGCTCCTACGATGATTCTAATGCGAGTTGCACACATGAGATAAGCACATTCCAGCATGCTATTTTTGCTTAGAATACGCTCCTAAGATGTTTCTAATGCAAATTGCACACAATTGATAAGCACATTCCAGCAAGCTATTTTTGCTTAGAAATTGCTCCTACGATGTTTCTAATGCGAATTGCACACAATAGATAAGCACATTCCAGCAAGCTATTTTTGCTTAGAATACG